>MCJB01049498.1:27546-67609 GCA_002018475.1 Nicotiana obtusifolia | reverse complement strand
CCCCTTTTCTTTATGTATTCGTTATTTACATTTGGTCATTTAGCATAGATCAATATAGTTGTATCCTTGTAATCATTAAGATGTGTGTCGATTCTCACGTATTCTGATAAGACTCTTATGCTTCTAGATTTTCTTTTATTTATTTGATCACCTATCCTAATTACGTAATCCACATAATTTAAAGTTCGGCAGGGATCCACAGTTGTGGACCTCAAAGAGTGCCTAACACCTTCTCTTTGAGGTAATTTGAGCCCTAACCCGATCTTTGGTGATGCAGACTAATTAAAACAGAGTTATTAGCAAATAAGTGCCCTAACGCACCTTAAAAGTCATTAGGTGGAAAATATTCTCTTTTAATTACCTTCCTTTAAAAGAGTTGTCACCTGTCGAAACCCACTTTCACGAGAAAACGGGTCTCGGCATCATGGCGACTCTTTTGGAGATATACTTAGGCTCTTACCATAATGAACTTGACTTGTGTGGATTACTTTCTTTGTTTTAAACTGCTATTACATGCACATCCCTTTCCTTATTCACCTTTATTTTGTAATGACATGCACATCCCTTCCCTTATTCTCCTTTATTTGCTATGACATGTACGACCTCTCTTCATCTCCTTCATCTTGTCTAAGACTGCTATATTATGACTCTCCTATCTCTATTTTCCTACCTGCTTCATTACATTCTCACACATTTTTCATGAGCTAAACTGACTTCTCTCTTTTGTCTTTCTTTTCTTTTCTCTTCATGTTCACTTTTGCTATTATATTTACTGCTTTTACGTACTTTTATCATACAAATACTTGGCAATATGTTATTATTTTTTTCATAAAGCATGCTCCACATTATACTCCACTCGTGCCAATTATCAACATAGCGGCGCTTGATGAGTGTCTGTGCTTTCCTGAAATCACCCTTTTTAAATCGGAAAGGCTTATTTGCGTTTGACTACTCGATCAGTGGTGTAGTCGATGGTCCCATGCCTTTCCCTCTCAAGTTGTCCACTTGGGAATACCAGTCTAGACCCCCTTCTAGAAATATTACTCCAATTTGAAATGTACATACATCATGCTAAACCTAGTGCAGGTTGAAGCGTTGTTAACGTAACAACCCGCTAAGATGAGCCTTTTCCAATGTCCGACGGGATTCCACAATCCCAATGGAAATTATCATGTTACGTGCATTACTTGGAGAAAATGTGCCAACATGTTGATCATTATTGTGTAAGTAGTCAATCTGGAGGGGGAAAGGGCTAACCTTTGTTTGTTTGCAGGAAATGAAGCACAAAATCCCCACGTTCGGTATGGTTCAGAATATCCCGCCTTTGCTACTTGACTGGTGGAAAGACCTTGCGCCTTGTGACAAGAATCATATGAGAAGAGTACTTGGTGACCTGCCATCTTTGTTGAACATTCAACCAAATAGGAAATTGATCGAGGCCGCTACCATATTTTGGGATGAGAAACGAGCTATTTTTCGGTTTGGCAATACAAAAATGACTCCTCTCCTAGAAGAAATAGGAGGTTTCGCCAAGTTACCATGGGATAGTCCGGGACTGCAAGTACCAGAGAATCGCACTCCCTGCGATTTCCTAAAAATGCTGGGTTTTAAGAAGAATGACGAACTGCTCTATCTAAAGAAATTATACATCCCTTTTGAGTTTCTTTACGAGTATTATGGGCATAGCAAGTCATATCGTTTTTATCATGATGAACTTGTCATTACTTCTTTGTGATGGGTGCATCGTCGGGTTTATGTTTTCATTGTCTGCTTCCTAGGGTTGTTGATCTTTCCAATGAAAGGAGGAAGAATTCATACTCGCTTACCCATGGTGGCCAAGACCTTAATGGATGGTATCGAAGGACAAACTTATACTATTATCCCAGTGATCTTAGCCGAGATGTACCGCGCTCTAGATCAGTGCAAGCAGGGATTCGGACACTTTGAGGGTTGTAATCTATTGCTACAAGTCTGGCTGCTGGAACACTTTCAGAGGGGTGAGTATCATCAACAGCTTCTGCGAAGGCCACTAAATGACTACATAATCACCCAAAGAAAATGACGTTTATTCCAGATAGGTTCGCAAAGCTTGGAAATGCAGTAAGTTAGGTGCGTTTCTTCAGCAATCTGACAGACGAGCAAGTGCGTTGGATGTTTGAATGGTTTCCTAGTAGTGAGTTCATCATCATATCAAAGGGGACTACTCACTTGGTGTTGATCGGGCTGCGAGGTATCTACCCTTACGCTCCTACAAGGGAATAAGACAAGCTGGAAGAAAACAAGTCATACCTCGAGTTTCCAATTTGGTCCAGTACAAGGCAGATTTCAAGGGAGATGTCATTCTGTTCAAGTTCGAAGCGCAACACATGTGGAACCAAAAGATCATTGTGGAAGGAGAAACTATTGAGCCAGACAGGTATCACACCGGTCATATGTACTACTATCTATCATGGCTGGAAGACAACGTAGTGGGAGATGTCAAGCCAGGAGTCAATCTGAAGGATAGGATCATAGATGACGTGGCTGAGGCACAGTTTAAGTACAAGAGGCTACGCAAAAGGGTGTTCGAGTCCGAAGCTAAACATCTGGAGCAACACCAAGTAAACATGGATGCAATAAGGGAATGGAAGGAGATTGCCACTAAGTCAACAGAAAAATTGGAATACCTGGAACAAGGACTGATAGAAATAGAAGGAAAAATGAGAAAGAGACTCTCAGATTGTCAAGGAGTGGATGATGATGAAGGAGGAAATCTGGAAAAAGTTTATTTACTATTGGATATGCGCGATCTGGGAAACCTGATTGATGGGGTCAAAAGAGCCAAGCATGGAGAAGGTCCTTCAGGGACCCAGTAGATTAGGAGATGGTGTTTTTTTACTTCTTTCTAGCTTAGATTAGATTTTGATATAATAAGTCTGTACGCCATTAGTAAGTCTATTATATTATTGTCGATTTAGTAAAAGTTTGTTTTGGCTCGTTTTCGCATTAATGAAATGAAGCAAATAATGGCACCAATTTTCTCCAAGTCTATGTGTCGCTTAGGCCTACCTCAGGCACAATGAGGTCCCCATATTAGGACACGAATTATTGCATGACTTTGTGAGACATGTTTAAATATTGCGAACACTCTTTTATTTGACCTTAATGACTTGGTTATCTTTTGCTTTTTCTTTCTTTTTGCTACGCTCAAATCTACACTTAAATAAATAGTGTAAGCAGTAGATGTCAAATATAATAATCCAACAAGGTTGGGGTTGAATCCCACAGGGAATAGGTGTGAAAAGTTTACTTGATTAGCGTATTACTCAAGTACATTCGTAATTCTATTCAGTTAACCGTAACAAAAGTATGAATTAAACATAGTTTTAAATAAAATCTAATTGCAATATTGAGAATATGAATAATATGATTAAAGAAACCAAGATTGTGTCCCCATTAATGAAGTGTAATGCTATCGATGTCAATATGATATATTTCTAACGGATGATTCTTTTTTATATGCAATTTACGTCAAAGTGACTACCCAATATTTTCCAATAGTTAGGTAGTATTTCCTCTTTATGATTTTTCCAAATATAAAAGAGTTGTGATTAAGAACAATCAATTTATGCCAAATAAAAACCCACTTATTCCTAAGCGATTTTATTAAACAAGGTTTAAAGCCTTGAGTGTTTGATATTTACTTCTACCAAATTCTACCCCGCTTTCCCAAGAAAAGATGGAATTTAATGGCGTTTGTTAATGTTTGCAACCACCAACAATGATTAAGGAATGAGAAGTAAATAAATATCAATCAACCGTTAAATATATATTCAATATCAAACACCCAATAACATCACACCCATTTAGGGTTCACAACCTTAGTGTTTGAAATTAGTTACTCATTCTAAAATCTGAAATCAAAAGAATATTAATTGTCATAAAGCTTACAAAGTAAAAGATTTTTGACCCAAAAGCTTTCAAAAAGAAAGGAATATTCAAGCCTTGTACTTTAGCTCCCAAAGTCTGACAAGATAGCCCCTACAAAACCCTAATAGACCTATTTATAGAGGCCCAAAAATCGAGACAAACTTTGGTTCAGATATGTCCTGAAGTTGAATATGCGACCGCATTACTGTCGCATAACAGAAATGTGGTCCGCATTTTTGACGTGTCTATCGCAGATCATAACCCCAGTCTCGCCTTCACCGCATTCATGGTTTGCGGACCGCATTGTAGAAATGCGACCGCATCTTGTGTCACATTTTCTTCCTTCAGTAGACTTCATGCTTGGTTTGCTGTTGCTTCTGCGGTTCGCAAATACGTTATGCTATTGCTGAATCGACCGCATTCTTTACAGTGAACTTCGCCCAAGATTCTGTTTTGGTCTACGATCTCTGTGTACAATCTGTGGTTCACAAACAAGTTATGCGGTCGCAGATGCGACCGCATTCTTGACGTGAAATTTTGCCCAGAAGTCTTTCTTGATCTGCGATCTTGATGTGATGTATGCGGCTCGCATGTGATATTTGCGATCGCATATCCACCTCTGCGATGCTTTTCTGCTCTTTTCTTGTCTTTTTGTGGCTTTTTGAACTCTTTTCCATGCTCTTGGGCCCTTTTACCTCATACACTGCAAAAACACTAAAATTACATAAGTACCTAGGAAAATTGCATGTAAAACAAGTTAAAGTCTAAGCAATTAGTATCAAAATGTGCCGAAATTCTCCGACACATCAATTACTCCCATTCCCAAAGGTTGGTTCGTGCATACTGGCATCATCAGCATACCACACTAGATCCAGAGGTCTTCCACCTGCTCCTCCACCAAAAGATCTAAAATGTAAAAGCAAGGGCAAAGAAAAAATGGATGATTTAAGTGATATCAAGAAAGACAACGCTGATATGGCAGAAAACGTTGAAACTTCAGATTGCAGAAGTACCCCGGGGCAGAATGAGTTGGTCTTACGTTTGGAGCAGAAAATCATGGAATTACAGGGCGAGCTTGAGCAGGTTCGAAATCTGGCAAACCTCTCTCTTACCCTCAATGTTCCTGACATCAACCAGCAAAACCCGACTACCCAGAACCAAACACCACCACAAAACGCACAAAATTAAAATCCAACACCCATAGTTCCTAACCCTCCCGCACAACACCAGTATCATAACCCGCACCTCCCCAGAACCTTAACCCGCCTCCAGTGCCAACCCCTCAACAACACCACCATCATCCAACTCAATACCCCCAAACCACCACTTATCACACTCCCCAAAACGCAGTACAACCTACTCCCGATCCCCAAAACTTGACTAACGACCACCTGTATACCCAAGTTCTAGGAACTCATCAAAGCAATCTGATATATGTAGAAACCTTAGACCATACCACCCAGCAAACCCTATACATACCCGAACAAACTGAGAAGGACATGCTCATTAGAAACATGGCAGAGGAACTCAAGAAGCTCACAGGGAGAGTCTAGAGTGAAGGTAGGAAAAGCATTGAAGGTCTAAACTATGAGGACCTGTGTATTCAGCTGGATGTCGAACTGCCGGAAGGTTACAAACCTCCCAAGTTCGAAATGTTCGATGGTACTGCTGATCCGAAGGTGCATCTGAGAACATACTACGACAAGCTTGTAGGAGTGGGTAAGAATGAACAAATCTGCATGAAACTCTTCATGTGAAGCCTTATAGGAGATGCTTTGTCTTGGTATATCAGTCAAAACCAAAGAAGTGGGTTAATTGGGTGAGTATGGCATCAGACTTTATAGATAGATTCAGGTTGAACATAGAAAATGCGCCAGACGTTTTCTACATTCAAAACCTCAAGAAGAAGCCGACATAAACCTTCCGCGAGTATGCTACTCGTTGGAGATCAGAGGCCGCAAAGGTAAGGACAACACTCGAAGAAGAAAAATGAACAAGTTCTTTGTTAGGGCACAAGATCCGCAATATTATGAACAGTTGATGGTCATTGAAAATCACAAGTTCTCAGACATCATCAAGTCAGGAGAAAGAAATAAGAAGGAATCAAGAGCGGGATGGTAACTAATTTCGAGGTACTGCAAGCTACGAATAAAGCATTGCAATCAGGAGGTATCTCAAAGAAGAAAGAAGTGGGTGCCGTGATGGTAGCCCAGGGCCCTAAATCTCCCCTCACATACTAAACACCTCCACCCACATATCAAACCTTTACCACCGAAATACCAATACCCTGCCACTACCTACCAAACCTACAACACTCAACCTGCAATATTACCATTCACCTCCACCCGCCCGCCAAAACTACCCAAAGCCACGTCCTAATTTCGACAACAAACCACCTAGACAATACACCCCAATTACTGAACCCATATACCAACTGTATGAGAGACTGAAGGCCGCTGGTTATGTCACCCCTATTCCTACCGTTATTGTGGAAAATCCCTCCCGATGGATACACCCCAAAAAAACATGTGCTTATCATTTAGGCATGAAGGGTCATACCATTGAGGAGTGTCGCATGTTGAAAGACAAGATTCAGACGCTGATCGACACCAAGGTTATACAAGCAAAGAAAGTTGCACCAAATGTTCGCAACAACCCCCTCCCAGATCACTGAGGTGAGGGTGTGAACGTGATAGAAACTGATTAGGAGTGGGGTCAGGAAGGGTCCATTGGACTCATTCGAGAGGGAGACGCGCCTTAAACATCTCCAGTCACCCTCACGCCAGTTTTGGTACAAACCTAGGTGCCATTTGAAGTTGAGATAGCTACACCCTTCACTGTAATGGTAGCTCCCACACCATCTTATAAGTCTGAGGCCATCCCGTGGGATTATGTTGCAGAAGCAAGAAGAAAGGGAAAAGCCAAAATGGAAGAAACAGGTGTCACGCAAGGTATGACTAGGACTGGAAGAATTTACACACTTGAGAATCTGGAAGTAACGAGAAAGGAAGCTGCGCCTAAGCCGCTTGTTGTTGAGACTGGCACTAACTATCTCTGGAGGAAGATACAAGCAAGGGAGTACTCTATTATTGACCACCTGAACAAGACTCCTGCTCATATATCCATCTTATCACTGTTACAAAACTCAGAAGTGCACAAGAATGCTTTGGTAAAGGTGTTAAGTGAAGCTTATGTACCCACCGACGTCACTAGTGGAATGATGGCTAACATGGTCAGACAGGTACTGGAGAGCCACAAAATCACTTTCCACAAAGATGAGTTACCACCTGAAGGACTGAGTCACAATAGGGCGTTGCATATCACAGTGCAATTTGACGATAAGTTCAGCGCCAGGGTCTTGATAGATGGAGGTTCGAGTCTGAACATATGTCCACTGACCACTCTAATAAGATTAGGTAAAGGCCTACACGAGATACGAATGGGAAGCATGAATGTGAAGGCGTTCGATGGATCTCAGAGAGCCACTATCGAAGAGATCAACCTCGATCTACAGATGGGCCCAACTTGGTTTGATGTTGAGTTCCAAGTGTAGATATATCTGCTACTTACAATCTATTATTGGGACGTCCATGGATACATGCATCAAGGGCAGTGGCTTCAACTCTGCACCAGGATGTGAAGTTCGAGTGAAATCATCAGGAGGTGATCATTCATGGAGATGGAAGCAACCCCATTTACACCAATCAGACCGTTCCAGTCATCGAAAACAGGAGGAAGTTGGCAGGGAAACATATCACCGCATCGAACGGGTGAATGCAATTGAAAAGGATCAATGGTGGAGCAAGAAGATAGAAAGCATATTGCTATGGACAAGATATGAACCAAGAAAAGGCCTTGGCAAAAAGCTTCAGGGGATCACCAAACTCGTACAACCACAGTATCATGGCACGACCTTTGGACTCGGATATGAATATACATGGAAAGAATGTCAGGATTGGACACCGCCGTGGCGTGCCCCTTATTATCCGCTGGAACAACCCGTACCACCTTTGCACCAGACATTCCATCAGGCTGATATGATGTGGGATCTGAGGAAGATGAGGTTTTGGCCGGCATGAGGAAGCTATTTCTGGATGAAGAAGACATGGACTACAGTGCAATTGTTGAGGAGTAGGAGGAGGAGGAGGAAGAGGAAGACCTTACCATTCAGACAATGGAAGAGGGAGTTGTTCTCAAAGACAGGACCGCTGCACCATCCCAGGCTCGCCGAGTTCCTGGGTAGCCTGGCAAATTAGCATGAATTACTTTCCAATAGTTTTGAGCATTTAAGACATTTTCAGTATTTTGTTTTGAAATAATTACTCAAGCCATCGAGTCGTACTTGTTGACATTTTAAAGTTTTAATGCATTACTGCTTTCATATTTATTATTATCTTTTTACATTCTTATTACATATCCCGATGAACCTATAACTGTGACATGTAATAAGACAACTCAACATAAGGAAAGTGATTCGGAAGACTTAGAAGATGATATAATAACTGAGGAAATTGTCAAAGAAGTAGAGAATTTTGAAAACAAATCGAAGTCTAATCTGGAAGAAACTAAGGCTGTTAACTTGAGGGATTCTGAAACAGTCAAGTTGAATCCAATTCGAAAATACAATTTGAAGTTGAATCCTGCAATATGTGCCTTCAGAGTCTCTGCTGGAAAGTTGTTAGGTTTCATCGTCAGTCCCCGAGGTATAAAGTTAGACCCGTCAAAAATCAAAGCTATCCAGGACTTGCCACCACCAAAAAATAGGGAAGATATGATGAGTTTTCTAGGGCGCCTCAATTATATCAGCCGTTTTATAGCACAATCAACGATGATATGTGAGTCAATCTTCAGATGCTAAAGAAAGATGTTGCAATAAGCTGGACTAAAGAGTGCAAGAAAGCCTTCGACAAATCAAGGAGTATTTATCTAAATTGCTCGTGTTTGTCCCACCAGAACCAGTAAAACCTCTGCTGCTTTATCTGTCTGTCTTGGATGGGGACTTTGGTTGTGTTCTAGGACAACATGATGAAACTGGACGGAAGGAGCAGACGATATATTATCTGAGCAAGAAGTTCACGCCTTACGAAGCCCGGTACTCTTTATTGGAACGCATATGCTGTGCTTTGACATGGATAGCCCAGAAGTTGAGACATTATTTTGTGCGTACACTACATATCTCGTATCAAGGATGGATCCGCTAAAATACATCTTTCAGAAACCCATGCCTACAGCAAGTTATCAAAGTGGCAGATATTTCTGAGTGAGTTCGACATCGTCTATGTAACTCAGAAGGCAGTCAAAGGGCAAGCATTGGCAGAATATGAACCATTGAAAACGTATTTTCTCGACGAGGAGGTATCGTTTGTAGGAGAATATATTACCGAGGCATGCGATGGTTGGAGGATGTTCTTCGATGGAGCAGAAAACTTCAAAAGAGTGGGTATCAGAGCTTTCTTAGTGTCAAAAATCGGTCAACACTATCCGGTAACCGCAAAACTCAGGTTTCCGTGCACCAACAATATGGCGGAATATGAGGCATGTATCCTGGGACTCAGGTTGTCCATTGACATGAACGTTCAGGAGTTGCTGGTAATCGGAGATTCAGACCTATTGGTGCACCAGATTCTAGGAGAATGGCTACGAAGAACACAAAAATATGGCCATACTTGCACTGTGTACAAGAGCTGATCAAGAGATTCACAAAGATAGAGTTCAAACATGTTCCAAGGATTCAGAATGAGTTTGCAGATGCATTAGCCACTTTGTCTTCCATGATACAACACCCAGACAAGAATCTCATCGATCCTATCCCAATAGGAATTCATAAGCAGCCAGCTTATTGTGCTCATGTTAAAGAAGAGATTTACGGAAATCCATGGTTCCACAACACCAAGGAATACTTCGAAAAGGGAGAATATCCAGAGCACGCTACACATACTTAGAAGCGCACACTTCGAAGATTGGTCAACCATTTCTTTTAAAGCGGAGGAATTCTGTATAGAAGGACTCCTGACTTAGTATTGTTGCGATGCGTCAATACTAAGGAGGCTTCTAGGTTGCTCGAGGAAATACATGCCGGAACTTGCGGAACCCCCATGAATGGTTTTGTTCTGGCCAAGAATATATTCAGAGCAGGATATATCTAGATGACTATGGAAACAGACTGCATCAAATATGTTCAAAAGTGTCATCAATGCCAGATACATGCTGATATGATACGAGTGCTGCCCAACGAACTCAATGCGACGAGTTTGCCCTGGCCCTTCTCTGTTCGGGGTATGGATGTCATCGGACCAATTAAACCCACTGCTTCAAAAGGACATAGGTTCATTCTAGTGGCTATAGACTACTTCACAAAATGGGCTGAAGCCGCATCCTATAAGACTGTAACTAAGAAGGTCGTAGCAGATTTTGTTGGGGACCGCATCATTTGTCGATTTGGAGTACCTGAGTCAATCATTACTGATAATGCCACCAATCTCAACAGTGACTTGATGAAAGCCATGTGTGAAACATTCAAGATCAAGCATCAGAACTCTACAGCATACAGACCGCAAATGAATGGAGTCGTATAAGCCGCCAACAAGAACATCAAGAAGATATTGAGGAAAATGGTAGACAATTACAAACAATGGCACGAGAAACTACCGTTTTCTTTGCTCGGGTATCGCACCACAGCTCGTACATCCACTGGGGCAACTCCCTATCTACTGGTTTATGGTACTGAAGCCGTTATTCCCGCTGAAGTAGAAATCCCTTCCTTAAGAATCATACAGGAAGCCGAACTCAACGACATAGAATGGGTACAAAGCCAGTATGAACAACTAGCTCTCATTGATGGAAAAAGAATGAATACAGTATGTCACGGTCAACTCTACCAAAATAGAATGGGAAGAGCTTTCAACAAAAAGTTTAGGTCAAGGCAATCCACACTGGGGCAATTGGTACTAAAACGGATCTTCCCACATCATGATGAAGCATAGGGGAAATTCTCACCTAACTGGCAAGGCCCTTACATGGTTCACCGAGTATTAACAGGAGGAGCACTTATACTTGCAGAAATGGATGGAGAGATTGGCCAAAACTTATCAATTCGGATGCAGTCAAGAGATACTATGCTTAAGAAGATTGCAATGTCTCAAAAACGTATCACATTCATCAATTCAACAAATTATTTGCTCTCGTGTGTTATCATATATTTCGAACAACTACATTTTTATAAACAATTTATCAAATGCATGTTTTTCGAAAATTTTGTTTCTATCGCAGCCAGACGTTACTCGAGGTGACTCAAGTAGGGCCTCCAAACAAAAGCAAAGGCGAATCAAGGAATCAAGAGCACGAACCGACCTTTCCCCCGCAAAACTCACGATTTTTCTTTGGATTCATGCACAATGAACATAACAAGAACGTCCGCAAATACATAGACACAACAAGATCACTATTTTCACACCGGCAAAGGTCACCAAACGCAAACACATTAAGCTAAGAAATGCTTTATTCCCTCTCATTTAGTCATTACTTTAATTGCATAGGGATAAGCACTTCCCTCATCATTATATAAGGCTAAGCCCTGCCTTCCTTTGAATAATACTTTGTCTCTACTCCTTGCCTAGGGCTAAACATTGCCCTCACGTTGCATGAGGCTAAGCACTGTCTCCACACTGCATAAGGCCAAGCATTGCCTTTTCTTGCATGAGACTAAGCATTGTCTCCATTCTTTGCATGAGACTAAGCACTGGCTCCACATTGCATAAGGCTTAGCACTGCCTTTCTTTGCATGAGACTAAACAATGTCTCCATTCCTTGCACGAGACAAAGCATTGCCTCCGTTATTGAATAAGGCTAAGCATTGTCTTTCCTTGCTAGAGACTAAGCACAGTCTCCTTTCCTTACATGAGACTAAGTATTGTCTCCACTCCTTGCATAGGGCTAACCACTGTCCTCATCATTGCATAAGGCTAAGCACTGCCTTTCCTTGCATGAGACTAAGCACTGTCTCCATTCCTTGCACGAGGCTAAGCATTGCCTCCATTGTTGCATAAGGCTAGGAATTGCCTTCCCTTGCATGAGAGTAAACATTGTCTCCGCTCTTTGCATCGGGGTAAGCACTGGCTCATCTCATACAAGACTAAACCTTGTCTCATCTCATTCTTTCATATGACTAAGCATTATCTGTTTCCTCTATCAAACGATCGATATCACCACATCTTTGCACCTCATGGGCTGAAACATCGCCATATTGTCCGAAGGCATCATAATCTGAGGGCATCATCCTCATAGCTCAAAGAGATCATGACATGGCCAGAAGATCTCTCGAAATTGCATATCATCATTCAAAGGCGTCATAGTCTAAGGATATCATCCTCATCGTCCCAAGGCAACCTTCGTGGTCCAAAAGGAATTTGTATCATGTTTAAATTTTCTCAATAACCCATATATATTCGCATGCCCCGTGTTTTAAGTTTTGTAGGTAACTCGGAAGGTAATTTTTCTACAAACATGAGCAATTCTCGCACCGGTTTTCATTCACAACGTTCACATCCTTTGACTATCTCAAACGTAATTGATGACCAGCAATTGATTACCCTTTGTTCTATAACCGTTCAAATATTTGCCAATACATATGTAACGTTCAAATTCGCATTCACGGCTCCACCTAAATTATCCATTACCTACGACACTACCCTACCCAACCCTTTTCGAAGCATATGACCACTCTTGTAACAACTCCATCGGTTTCTTTCGTCGTTGGATCCAGAACTACATACGGTCTAATTTCCGTAACACTAGGGATATGTAGGAAACTCAATAACCAGGGTTCAACCCCTATTTTTTCAGAACACATCTTTCCTCACTCAATTCGGACAAAATTGGTCATCATTTTCTTTACCCGACAACTCCTTCTCATTCCCGGGTAAAAAGGGACAGCTGTTGATACCCAATTTTGCCCTCATATTTGTTCAAATAGTTTATATACTTTCAAAATATAATTTTTGCCTCATTACTTAATTTACAAGAGTTATACAAGTATTTTCTATAATTTTTAAAGCTTTAAAATTGATTGTCTTGAATTTAAATTACTTGAATATGCATTAATTATCCCTTAAATTATTTTGTGATTACTTATTCATCCAAAGTTGTTATTTGCATCCACATATATGTTTCAGAATATTTTCTTTTATTTTATATAATTATTTTTAAGTTATTTTACGTATTTTTGCAATAATAGCCTATATGCTGTGCATAATCACATTTTTATTACATTATTTATGCTCAAAATAACATTTTTTTATTTTTAATTGTTAAACTATTATTTCAAAACATCTTACTACATAAGTAATACTTTTTAATATTTGTTAATTACTTTTTATAAATATTTTTATAATTTTTTTGTGTATTTAATTTGTACCCTAATTTGGAGCCAATTTGGACTAATTAAATGGCCAAAACCTCCAAAACCTCTGAGCCCAATCTCCCAAGCCCAAACCAGACGACCCCTTTAATCTCAACCCGGTCGGTACCCGTTTAAATGACCCGCTCCACTCCCTTTTCGATCCTGGCCGTTGATCTCAAATGATCAACGACCCATAATAAATCCCTACCCTTTCCTTATATCCCCTCACCCCAAACCCTAATCCCATTCCCACACTCCAGCCACCCCTAACCTCTCTACTCTCTTCTTCTTTGAGAAACCCTAGCCGATGTATCTCTGAACCCCTCAAAATCTGGCCCTAAAATGGAATCAATCATTGATTCACTTACTTATTTTGTGGTCTTCACTATTGTACATACGCTTGTGGTGTTACTTAGTTCTTGCCCTATTTTTGGCAAGAACTACCTCTAAAAATCAGGTCTGGATGACTTCAATCTTCAAGGGTATAGACGATATTTCGTCTATATACATTCAACAAAGAGCGATCTGCACTCTTGGTTTAATTTTCAGACGATTGAACCCTAATTAGGGTTTGAGACTCTCCATCTCCTTTATTGATTTTGACTTGCATGTGATAATTTCTTTCCTTATTTGCGCTTAATTGATTGTTTTCCATGTTTGTTCTTCCAGTTTCTACCACTATATAAACCCCTCCTCGAATCCCCTTTAACGGACCTTAATCACTGTTATTCTCTCACTCTCACTTGTTCTATATTATTTTGAAACTTGGGCACTTGACCGACTGAAAGCCAAGGCCACCAGAATCCTCACTATCTACTCCCTAATGCGAGCACTGCTCGGGGCTCGTTTGAAGCTCCACTCTGACACACTAGGGTTTGATGTTTTTGCTGTTGATCTTACTTTGCTACTGGAACTTGGTAGTTCTCCTCTATTTGTTGTTAAATCTGCAAACTGGTAAGTGTTAAAACCCTCGCAACTACATCTCTTCTCTGTTTGTGTTCATGCATCTGAACATCTGTGTTATGTGGACCTTTATAAATTAATATGATACTGGGCCGACCTTGCTTTGAATTTTTTCTGCAATTCCTTCATCAGAACTTGTATAAGTTTGCATATGTTCATTCATGTTTAGTCAATTTGGGAGAATTCTGAGTTGTTATGCTTGTTTGATGTTGTCTTGTTTATGTATGCTTAAATTCCTACATTGACTGTTGAGCGAACCCTTTCTCATACCTCACTTTGAACATTTGTACTGAAAAGCCTATGGAATTAATGCGTGCCTAGAATTTGCGTTAATAAGTCCCTTTTTGCTGAACCGTTTATGTGTATTTTACTGTTACCTTGCAAATTGATCCCTGACCATCCCATGTTACAACACTGTCTTAATATCTAGCATAAATATGTTAATCTTCTATCTTTAACTCTGATGATTGTATTCCTTGATTTGTCAATCCTGTAGTCTTTAGCATTGCCTAAGACTTCTAAGATAAATGTTCCACCTCTTCTCTTATGTGTGATCGACTGACAGGAGTCCTGATGTCTGCTTGTCATGTTAATGTACAGCTGATTTGTTCTTTTATCTACCATATGTTTCTTGGAATCTTTGTGCTATGATCAATGCTCATCATGTTAAGTTTCATGTCAACCAAATGACATGTTGGCCAAATTGTGCCACTAGCCTGTTGTTATGCTGTTTGTAACCGTTTTTTCATTAGATCATCATGTTAAAACCTTCATGTGAAATTTGTAATCTACATGCTTCCTGCCTATGATTATGCTAGATTGTCATTTGAAGTTCTTTAGGTTGGTCCTGAATCATGCTTTACTTTGAAACTCTATGTGGAGTGGCTTACTAGCTCATGTTGCTCAATATTGTCACTTCAAACATTTGTTTGGAAATACAAACATGAACCTACCTCTTATATGTCTCATGTGCCTTCCAATTTAATGGTATCTTGTCTATGTGCCTTTGGCTTATAGCTGCTGATAGCTAAAGTCTTAAGAATTGAGTGTGTGGAATTAGAGTTTCCTTAACTAATTCAGTGGGTAGTTGTTTGGTTAAGTTGCTCATCTGCCACTACTAGGTGAGTGAATCCTCCACTTCTGCCTAGTACGGGTCTATATATGAATTTGAAGCTTGTAATTGATATACTCTAATACTTGAGTCGAGTTTGGGTCCGGGTTTGCTACTAGTGCGAAGAATGAGTTTGTTGAAGGCCCTAGCAGTACTGGGTTTTTTCCTTTTGAGCCTACTGTTGGGCCTGCTGTCGTTCCTTGTGTAATATTTATGCTTATATTCATTATTTAGGCCTGTAATAATTTTAAATTGGGGTGCTAATGAAGTTGGGGGAGACGAGTATATTCTAATGCTTGCATAAAAGAGTAGAAAACATGCATACAGAGTCTATGTGTTCTATTTGTTGTTTCATTCAGCATACCTTATATGATTTCGTTTAGTGCGTTGCACAATAATAGAAATCAAACATTTAGGAATCACGCGCACACTTCACTTAACTTGTCAAAACATGTTGGCTCAAGTAATTGCTACACTTGTTTCCATGTGTACTACTAACGCTTTAGATAGCATGCCTATAGGATACTATAACACATGTTTTGCTAATGTTCACCTAGATACCATGTCTATAGGGTTTCAATTAATAAATCAATCAACTGCTTCTATTGCTCTTAGTATGCTGCTCCTTTAGATATCATGACTATAGGATCTTAATCAACTAATAAATTACTTTGCTATTTCATCGCATTGACACACTTAGACGACATGCCTATTAGGATAAAGAATACAAAATCAATTTCATTGTCACCTGCCTAAGAAACTTGTCTATAAAATTAGTGCTAGTAAATCAGAGTTCTGGGATCGTTTCACTGCCTTATTATGCAGATAATTAGAGATCATGCCTATAGGTTTGTAATGCCTTTAATTTGAAAATCCGTTAGCCGAAAGTTGCAACGCTGCTGGAAATCCAGAATCACCTATGCGTATAGAACTTTAACTCTTGATCCTGAAAACTGTATATTGCTGAATCTGCCCGCGTGCAATTTGCTGTTTATGTGTGGAGGTTAACTTGAACCCTTTCTTGCATTTATGTGTAGTCCTATATATTTTGAATGCACGCTAGTTTTCTCATTTTTAAGCATGTTAAGTGAAGTCTAGAACCACCCCAATAGAGGTCCAAAACCTCCTAGACCATAGGTATGGGACGGGTAGTGCACGCATAGGGTACGACCTAGAATTGAATTAGAATGCCTTTAGGTACACAACTTTAACATAGTAATCAGGTAGCAGGAGATGATAGTGTGTGCACTCTGAACAATATGAGCAACCCCTACTCAAGGGAATTGCGAAGTATTATTTATGTTGCACGGGCTGATCCATTAGGCTAAAAAACTTAGGAACCCCCTTTTATTTATGTATTTGTTATTTACACTTAGTCATATTAACATAGATCAATGTAGTTTTATCCTTATAATCATTACAATTTGTGCTGATTCTCACGTGTTCCAATAAGACTCTTCAGCTTCTAGATTTCCCTTTATTTATTTAATCACCTAGCCTAATTACGTAATCCACGTAATTTAAAGTTCGGCTGGGACCCATAATTGTGGACCTCGAAGAGTGCCTAACCCCTTCTCTTTGAGATAATTTGAGCCCTTACCCGATCTTTGGTGATGCGGACTAGTTAAAACAGAGTTATACGCAAATAGGTGCTCTAATGCACCTTAAAAATCGTTAGATGACGATTCTTCTCTTTTAATTACCTTCCTTTAAAAGAGTTGTCACATGTCGAAACCCTCTTTTGCAAGAAAACAGGGCGCGACAGGTGTCCATTATCTCAAATCGAGGCACATCGTTCATATTGTATTTTTAGAGAGCTGTGCTGCGTGAGTTAGGCACACAGGTCGAGCTGAGCACAACTTTTCAACCCCAGACGCACGAGCAGTCCGAGCGAAGCATTCAGATCTTGGAGGATATGCTATGTGCCTATGTTACGGATTATGGGGGTTCATGGGATCAGTTCCTACTGCTTGCAGAGTTTGCCTATAACAATAGCTACCAATCAAATATACAGATATCTCTTTATGAGGAATGCAGTGTCATTCTCCAGTTGGTTAGTTCGAGCTATGGTTGGTTAGGTTGTTGGACGCTGATTTGGTTCGGGATGCCTTGGAGAAAGTGAAGTTGATTTAGGATCGGCTTCGTACAACACAGTCTAGGCAGAAGAGTTATGCTGATCGAAAGGCTCGTGATGTAACATCTATGGTGGGAGAGAGGGTTTTGCTTAGAGTTTCACTCACAAAGGGTGCGATGAGTGATAAGTAGGGATTTTGACTATTTATAGCGCCCTTTAGCTTTCATTTTAGTCCAAAAGCGTTTAACTGTGTTCTCGAAAACTAATGAAATGTGCTTCATTGCAGGAATATTAAAAGATGAGCCCCTCGAGATGCACTCCAACTCAAGAAGGAGCAATTTGAACTCAAGGACAAAAAAAAGGCACAAAAGCTCAGAAGTGTGCACCACAGAATATCATCTGCGGCCGCAGTTTGTGAAGAAAAATCCATCAGAGATTGGTGCAAAGTGCGGTCCGCACATGAATTGTGCGGCCGCAGAAGCTGGGTCAGACCAAAGTTCAGAGAACCTGCATTTCAAGTCTACCAAAAGTGCGGACCGCATAATTATTGTGCAGCCGCAAAAGAAGAGCTGTGCGGCCGCAGTTACAATTGTGCGGACCGCAAAAGAGCAAGGTGCAGCCGCAGTTACAATACTGCGGACTGCAGAAGGAATGCATTGTGCCTACGGTTCAGAATTATGCGGCCACAGTTTTCCAATCCTGTCAAGCTGAAGATAAGTGCGGACCGCACATGGAATTGTGCGACCGCAGAACCTTCGAAAGGGCATTTTTGTCAAATTTTCAGCCCTGTATAAATAGACAAGTTTCACATTTTAAGGCAATTTTTTGACATCAACTGCTACAGTAGATGGTTCTTTTTACCCATTTTAGTAGTTTTTGCTATTTTGAGCTTTTTGAACATAGAGTTTATCAACTTAATTAGCAATATGGGTTAAATTATCATTTCTTCCATTTTAAGTATGAGTAGCTAGATTTTCACTAGGGTTGTAACCCAACCCTAGTATGTAAACTTAATGGGTGTTTGATTTATTGCTTGTTTATGGTTGGGTGTTTATAATTTAGCCTTGTTCTTGCTTTTATTTGAAGAATTAATGGTTGCAAATATTAGTTCATGCCTATTTGACTTGGTCTCTACTTGAGAAAGAGAGACTTAGTCTAGGAAAACTTGGCAAGCAAGAAATTGGGTCTATCGAGATATTGATAAACCCAATTAAAGGTTGCACCTAGTGATAGTAAAACCCGACTTGAGCTTTTTATGAACCATTTTGTACAATACCCATTTGGACTTGAAAAAGACAACTTGGGCAAAATCACTCTCTTACCGAGAGGTATTGAGTAGGTAACCGAGTGTTGATAGCCATAATACACCCCGCCAATAGAACAAGCTTTAAATTTTACAACCCGTTAGGCAAACACCTAGGCGAAGGTCATACTCTAGGCCTTTTACAACATTTGAGAAACAACAAAAATAATCTTCTAGCTTTATTTCTTAAATTGCAAATGTAGTTTAGATTAAATTTTAAAAAAACCAATTTTTGTGGAAGTGCAAATTTAGATATACAAACTCACACGCTAAGATATATACTACTAACTCCAATACATATTGCTCCCTGTGGAATTCGACCCCGACTCTTGTTGGGTATTACTATTACATCAACCGTTTTCATAACCTCGAATAGAAGAGTGAAATTGGACGAGACCAATTTTTGGCGCCATTGCCGGGGAGCTAAAAATGGTGTTAGCTATATATTTAGGTGTGTTTTTGGGATATCTTCATTTCTTTCCTTGTTACTAACGTGCGAGCATTGTAGGTGCAATCATGGAAAACAACGAGCTCAGAAACATAGATTTGGGGGATGTGGAGGATGATCAAATGGATGAGGTCCCTCTTGAACCTTATGCCAACAGACAAGGCCGAGTGCCTCAAGACAATGTTCTCGTTCCACCCCCACCTCCACCACGAGCAACTCCACACTGGGTGTTGCCGAATGAAGGGTATGCAAGTGCTATAGTCCCTCCCCGTATTAGGGCGGGAAACTTCCAAATAACCAGCATGATGCTCACTTAGCTCGAGCAACGAGGGTTCTTCACTGGTGCACGAGGTCAAAATGCATATAAACACTTGAAGGGGTCCATCGATTCATGTTGGGGGAGCAAACAAACAAATGTCTCCGAGGATGCTTTGAGGCTAAGTCTTTTTCCCTTTTCTCTACGGGAGAAAGCTTTAGATTGGTTGGAACGCTTGCCAAATCATTCCATTCATACTTGGATGAACCAGCGGAGAAATTTATCTCTAAGTACTTTTTTCTCGGGCACATGGCTATTCTTCGGGATGAAATTCTAGCATTCAAGCAAGATCCCAATGAACCACTACACGAGATATGGGAAAGATATAGAGCAATGGTGAAAGAGTGCCCCAACAATGATATGACGGAGAACATGATTCAACAAACTTTCTATCGGGTGATCAATACAATCAACCAATGTGTCGTGAATCAACTTGTCGGTGGGAACTTCATGACTACACCTTATGCGGAGGCATATAATATTTTGGATGAGATGGCGGATACTTCATCGCGTGGCAATCTAGAGCCAATGTTCCACAAGGTGACCCCAATGTGATTCTTTTTCATAAAGAGTTACATGACCATGGACAAGTCATAGCTGAGTTGGTAATCACCATGAACCAATTGGAAAAGGCTCAACTTCAACAAGTGCAAAACCCGAGGCAAGTCAATGTTATGGAGGGAGTCAATATAATGGTGAACAAGCAAAGAACAAGAAGTCCACAAGTGCAACAAAGAGTGGACAATTTTATGCAAGATGATAGTGGATTTGCTCAAGGTGATTTTAAAAGGACCAATAAGAAGAGGTCCAATATGTGAAAAATTTTCAAAGGCAAAGAAACAATTTTCAAAGCCCTAGTTAACAACAATGGAGACCTTCAAACAATCAAGCAATTGGAATTCTCAAAATCAAGGTCATTGGAGTGGTGGAAACAATCAAGGGCAATTGGAATAACAACAATCAAGGAAATTGGAGTGGAAGCAACAACCAAAGGAATTGTCATAACAATAATAACCAAGGCAATTGGGGAGGCAACAAACAAGGCTGGTGGAACAACAATCAAGGAAATCGGGGGTCGGGTTTTCAAAGGCCCCTGATGTTTCAACAACCAAACAACCCACCCATCTATCCTTCCCATGTTCCTAGTTCGTCCAACAATGAAATGGGCCGTATTGAGAACATGTTCAAGAAAATGATGGACAAGAATGCCGATTCTGATGCCAACTTGCTTCACACAACACATCGATCCGCAATCTAGAGGTGCAAATGGGTCAAATCTCTCAAGGGTCAAATTCTCGTCCTAAGGGGGCACTACCAAGTGACACGGTGATGAACCCGAAGGGTGGGAACAATACGGGACATTCCGTGGACGTTACTACAAGAAGTGGAAGAGGTGGGAATGCACCCACCTCAAGTCAAAGGCAACTTGTGGATGATGAGCAAGTGGTAGAAGAACAGGAGATCCCAACCAATGTAGTGCAAGCTAATGATAAAATGCGGATTGATATTGATGACACGGTGGACAAGACTCAAGAGGAAGTGAATCCGTCTAGGGAACATGTGACTGGCATACCAAAATCGATAGTGCAAAAGGCTAAGGCACCATTGCCTAAGCCACCATATCCTCAAAGGCTCGCCAAGAAAGATGGTGAGAATTAATTAAAAATGCTTATTGATATGGGAAGAGACTCTCGATAAATGTGCCATTAGTTAAAGCCTTAGAGCAAATTCCCGGATATGCAAAGTTTATGAAGGACTTGGTGACAAAGAACCGGTTGATGAATTTTAAAACTATCAGAGTCACTCACCACGTGAGTGCAATTGTGCATTTGATGGCTCCTAAGTTGGAGGATCCTGGTGCTTTCACAATCCCTTGCACCATTGGAAGTGTCGAGTTTGCCAAAGCTCTTTGTGATCTTGAGGCGAGTATCAATTTGATGCTCTATTTAGTTTTCAAGACCTTGGGAATTGTGCAACCAATACCCACATCTATGAGATTACAAATGGTTGATCATACGATGAAGAGACCGTTGGGGGTGACTGAAGATGTATTGATTCGTGTCGATAAGTTCATTCTCCCGGCGAACATTGTTATTCTTGATTGTGAAGTGGACTATGAGGTGCTAATTATTATTGGAAGACATTTCCTTATATGGGGAAGGCTCTTGTTGATGTGGAAGCCGGAGAACTCACTTTTCGGGTGGGTGATGAAAACGCGGTGTTCTATGTGTGCAAATCTATGAGGCAACCGAATAGCAATGAAGTGTGTTCATTCGTGGACTTGGTGACCAAAGTGATTATTGATGATACAAGTGCCACGATTAATGCGGGTGACATGTTGGAGGCCGTCTTGCTCAATTTTGATGATGACGAGATGGAAGCTTCATGGAATGTGTTAATTCGTTGCAAGGAATGGGTCGTACAACTATGCACCCCAGAAACTTTCCTTGGATTTTGAGAATAGGAAAACTTCTCCTACAAAGCCTTCAATTGAAGAGCCTCCGATCTTGGATTTGAAGCCATTGCCTCCACATCTCATGTATGAATTCCTTGGCCTTTCTTCTACTTTACCAGTTATGCAGGTTGACTCTACATTGGCGGTGCTCCACAAGAGGAAGAAAGCTATTGGGTGGACTTTGGCGGATATTCGGGGAATATGCCATGCATTTTGCATGCACTAGATTAACTTGGAGGAAGATGCCAAACCCTCCATTGAAACACCTACATGTTGGTCGTGGTTGACTATGTGTCTAAATGGGTTGAGGCTATTGCTCTACCCAACAATGAAGCGAAAAGTGTGGTGGCGTTCTTGAATAAGAATATTTTCATAAGATTGGTACTCCGCGGGCTATCATAAGCGATGGGAGGTCGCATTTTTGCAACAAGGCTTTTGACACTTTGCTTAGCAAGTATGGTGTCACTCATAAAATTATGACTCCCTATCATCCTCAAGCTAGCAGTCAAGTAGAAGTCTCCAACCAGAAGATAAAGAGTATCTTGTCCAAAACAGTGAATGCTCACCGGATGGATTGATCAAAGAAGCTTGATGATGCATTATGGGCTTATCGAACAACTTTCAAAACTCCTATCGGGATGTCTCCATACCAGTTGATGTTTGGCAAAGCTTTTTATCTTCTAGTGGAACTTGAGCACAAAGCCATGTGGGCTTAAAGAAGTTGAATCTTGATTGGGATGTAGCCGCTAACTTCGGGGTTGCACATTTGAATGAATTGGATGAGTTCTGGTACTATGCATATGCAAGTTCGTCCTTGTACAAAGAAAGAATGAAGTAGCTTCATGACAAATATATCTGAAACAAGGAGTTCAAGGTGGGCGATCTTGTTTTGTTGTTTAACTCACGATTGAAGATGTTTCCCAGAAAGCTGAAATCCAAATGATGAGGTATTCCGAGTCAATGGTCACCGGGTGAAACATTATTTGGGACAAGCTGATGATGGCCACGTGGTGGCAGTTATTCATTTGAAGTGATGGTAATCTGCGTCGTGCCGCGACGTTAAATCAGGCACTTCTTGGGAGGCAACCCATGTTTTCTTTTTCTTTTTCTTTTTCTTTTCTTCTTTTGTAGATAAGTGTTATGCTAATTGGATTTGAAGTGTGCTGCAGGAATGAGTGTGCTTTACAGGAACTGTGCTTAGAAAATTGGCTTAGTGTGGAAAAAGTACAGATCCCACATGTATTGTGCGGACCACATAATTAGGAGTACTACAGCAGAAGGCAACTGCGGCTGCACAATTCTTGTGCGGACCCCACAACTTGGAAAGGGAAAATGCAAACTCTCTGAAGTTTGGTCTGTCAGAGAAATCCAATATGCGGCCGCATACTAAATTCTGCGGTTCGCAGGCAAAATTTGCAGTTGCACCACAAATTATGCGGACCGCAGATCAACAAAGACTATGGAGCATTCAGGTAACAGAGTGTGGACCGCAGAAGAAATTCTGCAGCCGCACTCCTCCTTTGTTCCCCAAGTCTGTCCGCAAATATAAATATTAGCCTAAGGCTGCTGTACTAAGTTCTTCCCTCTCTGAGCACTCTAATTTCTAAAACTTGGAAATCATCTGTTCAATCATCTACCACACTCCATCCACATCTGTGATCATTTAGTTTCTCTCCTTCATATATGGTATGTTTCAATTACACATAGAATTTTTCAATCTTTTTTTAGTTTATTTTGCAATTTTTTTAGGTAGTTTAGGCCATTTGTCAATAGATTTCAATTTTACTACCATGTGGGGTTTAATTTGTAATGGGTCAATTGCTAATTTCTTTATGGGAACAGGCTAAATTGATTGGCACGCTTAATTGTTAATACCATGTTGAATATGTGCAAAACTTGAAAACCCTAGAAGTCAGATCGATTTGGTTTTGAAATCTGCGGTCGTACTAGAAATTATGCGGTCCCTAGAAGTAGAGAATAGGGTTCTTTGTTCAAGCATGATTATGTGTCCGCACTTGAAATTGTGCGGACCACAATTCCACTGCGGCCGCAAAAAAGTGTGTGCGGCTGCAGAACAGACCAATCTCTATCATCAGAGAGTTGGCACTTTTCGGTTGTCCAATGTGCAGCCGAAAACATATTTTTGCGGACCGCACTTCAAATCTGCGGTCGCACTCAAAATTGTGCGGACTGTAGTTCCATTTTCGCGGCCACAAGTTTAAATTGCGGTCCGCACAACCCAGTCTGCGGCTGCAAGATCAAATTGGTCGGTCCGCACAACCCAGTCTACGGCCGCACTTGTAATTGTGCGGACCGCACTACTCCACCCTGCACTCAAGTTCTACACTGTGTTATACTATCTGTTTGAAATTGAATCACAACTAACTGCTACTATTGCTTGTTACAAAAATGGTTAGATCTCGTGGACGCGGTGACACTTCAAAGAGGAGGGGTGAACCTCTGGGGTGAACCTACTAGAGTCGAGGCAAAAGCACTTTACCCCTCTCCTTCTAGAAGATAATCACCAAGAAAGCTATAGCAAGCCAAGTAAGACAGCCCGAGCCCTCTGAATTTAGTTCATACGCCCCATATCGAGAAACATCGAAGGGCCACTCAGTGCAAGAGCAGCCTGCTATCCAATCACAGCCACAGCAGCCACATAGAAGATATCAACTCCGGGATGAGCCTTCCTCCTCACATAGCACCTCTGATGGTTCGGAGAGTGCCAGTCAAGCTTCAGAGCCCTCTTCTACACTTGTCCCTGAGGCATCAGCAGTTATTGTTGATGATATGGGGTGATACTATAGTTGCCGGCCTTGAGAGGTCGAAGAAGAATGAGGTCTGGGAGGACCTCTTTATGAGTCTAGCTGCCTTCACTAGCTTCCGTGGGTGGTGGCCGATAAGATCGCTCGCGCTTGAGTGACAGTTCCAGCTTAAAGATCTTGAGAAGCATAATCCAGCCGTGCTGAGACAGTTTCGAGGGAGGAATGGGTGGATGTGGTTCACCCAGTCAGTTGTGGATGCCAAGGAATATTTGGTCTGGGGAGTTCTATGCCGATGTGGCACGCACAAAGAAAGGGACCAAAGTTACAAAAGTGAGAAATCTGAAGGTGCGGTTCGACCAGCACATACTGAACTCCTACTTGGGGTTTTTGACGACGTTGAGCCAGCACAATATTTGGAGAAGCTGGCAATGGGTGATGCAGCTCGTCCATGGCTAGCTGAGCTTCTTGCAACCCCGGGGCCACTACCACATAGATCTACTGCAGGGATTTCTATTCAGCGGAACACCCTAAATTTCGAGGCGAAGGGATGGTAGACCTTCGTATATAACAGACTAGACTCCTGCCAGAATGAAACCAACCTACCTATTCCTCAGGAAATTCCAGTCGCCTCTATTATGGCCGGGTACCCAATCAATGTGGGTACCGTGGTGTCGGCCAACATGTCAGTGGTCGCCAGGTAAGATGATACCTCCTAGCCATGTTCCAACACCAGCACTGAATACCTTACGGATGCACGGATAGAGCCCAGAGATTATGACACGAAGGTTCGGGCGAAGAAGCCTTTCTCTTCGTATTCTCTGATGGATGCACACAACCCAAAGAGAAAGGGTCAGTCGACTACCACCGTACGCCAATCTGATGAGCCATCGGTGGTGGGTATAGAGACAGTTGATATGCCATCCACTTCGGCAAAGCCTTCTATTAGTGCAGCTGCCATGCCTCCACCTTCAGCCTCAGTGCCTCCCACCTCGGCTTTGAAGCGGGTACCTATGTCATCTGCTCCACTCTCTGTGCTGCGAGTCTTCCAGACACTTGCAAGCCTCAACAACTGAATGCAGATAGCTACTGCAAAGCTGAATGACATATCCAATCATGGTGTAGCACAGTCATCCTCTCTGGCACCCCAGATTCCCCCACAGTTGATGAAATCTTGAAGAAGCTCCTAGAAAATCAAAACACGATCATGGCCACTTTAATGCAGCATGGGGCAGTGATCGAAGAGTTGGGCAAAGAGGTAAAGAAAATGAGATAGCTTCGGGCATATAAGAAGCCAGTGGACGAGCTTCGGAGCCATGTTACAAAGCTTGCAGCAGCCGGAGACATTTCATTTGATATGTTGATAGACCCGCACCACCAAGGCCCAACTCCTATAGCACCAGCTGGCCAGTCTAAGGAACCAGACACTACTACTGACACTGCCGAGGCAGTCCATCAGATGTTCACCAACCCAGCCACTCTTGGACTTAAGGATGATGAGATCCAATTGGATGAGGCTGAGGTCGGTGCCGCTGCTGGGGACACAGAGATGGACACAGAGCCATAGGGAGTTTTGTTCACTCTCACCCTTCTTTACTCTTATGTTGTTAAACATTGGGGAAAATGCTTATTTTTCTTCGGGGGGTAGAGTTTCTTTGATACATTCTGATGATTATGTATTTTGATAACTATGAGACATTTGGCCTGTAATTAACTTATTACTATTTTCTTCTTCTTTCTCATTATGTATATATTCCCTCTTATCTCTCATTATGTATATTCGTTTAGCTTTCAATAGTTTATTGTTTTATAGCTTCTTTATCTTTATGTGTGTCTTCTTTTTGAATTAGTAGCTTCTTTTTGATTTAATAGCTTCTTTTGATGTCTTAGTGGATAATAAGCCTTTGGTTTTCTTAATGCCACGGTTCTTTTCAAAGGTGGTTTTTGTGTGCACCGGGATGCTCTTCCCAACGATGGATAGCGTGACAACCTTCTTAAGGGATTGAGTCTGTTTTTGGTGTTTAGGTGATAATAGTAGTAGTAATTAATAAAAAGACCT
Source organism: Nicotiana obtusifolia (assembly GCA_002018475.1). NCBI lineage: Eukaryota > Viridiplantae > Streptophyta > Magnoliopsida > Solanales > Solanaceae > Nicotiana > Nicotiana obtusifolia. The sequence goes on along the minus strand of MCJB01049498.1, from coordinate 40,812 downwards.
AATTGAGTCATACTCTAAGAGTCAAACATGATTCACTTGCAACCAACACACTTAACTACATGCCTATGGTTAAAAACAAGGTTTTTGGAAAGAAATAGCTCTAGTTAGTGACCTTGTGACTCTTGTATTGACTTAGACTATCATCGAATGGTTTAATCGAACCATAGTGATTGTCAATCTTGAATATAGTCGTTATGGGCCCTCGACTCTATCCTTTTTAACAACCCAGCTGCGTGAGAGGTGAGATGTTGTTGTTGCTAGTCAACCCATTCGAGCCTAAAACCTTTCTTATTTGATAACCATGTTACAAGCCTTTACCTATTGTGTCGTGACTCTCTCTTGGCACCCGAGCTTTTCTTAACACTCTTGTGAAATAATAGGCTAAAAACGTAAGTTTGGGGGAGAGACGAGGAGTTTGAAAAAGGTATCAAGGCACAAAAGAAAAAAGAAATGAAGAGAAGGAAAGGCAAGAAAAGAAAGAACAAAAATAAAAATGCAAAAGAAAAGTGAATAAGTTGAAGAGTTGAAAGGGATTCAAGGAAAAGTAATGATGCAAAGCATGGAGAAACCAAAGAAGGAGAAAATGAATATCATGACGAAGAAAGAGTGATGTTAGGTCTCTCTAGTTCCCCTAAGGAAAAGACAATGCCTCAAAGAAGTGGCAAAGCATGAGCCAAGAAAAGAAAATAGAGTGCATAAGGAAAAATGAACCCGTTCTATCATAGCATATCCAACCTTAGTCCATAAGCCCTCATCACATTCCGAAAAAGCCCTACGTGATTTCAAGCTGGGTGACCTTACACTAGTGGTGATTTACATGAGGGGCAAGCCTATGGTACTTAAAGTCGTACTTGCGACATTCCTTTGATAGAGATGAGCGAATTTTTTCACAAATCTTTGGATTGAGTGCTAAAATTCTTAAGCGAGATAGGCAAACAGAGAGTAGAGGAGGAGGAGTTTGGATCCACAATGACCTACATGAAAGAGCGAGCTTCCTTGATGAATAAAGTCAACTCTTGATGAACAAGTGTCACATTAGAACTATTTGTGCTTAAAAGTTTAACTTGTTGCCTTGTTGATAATTCATAAGTGGTGTGGGTAATTGTTGGTCCTAATTGATGTGTGAGTTCTCACTTTGAATTGCTAGAATGGCTCTTAACTTGTGGAGGTGGGAACTACTTTATTTTCTTAAGGACAAGCAAAAGCTTAAGTTTGGGGGAGTTGATAAGTAGGGATTTTGACTACTTATTAGCACCCTTTAGCTTTCGTTTTAGTCCAAAAGCGTTTAATTGGGTTCCCGAAAACTGATGAAATGTTCTTCATTGCAGGAATATTGAAAGATGAGCTCCCGAGATGAACTCCAACTCAAGGACAAAAAAAAAGGCACAAAAGCTCAGAAGTGCGGACCGCAGAATATCATCTGCGGCCGCAGGTTGTGAAGAAAGATCCATCAGAGATTGGTGCAAAGTGTGGTCCGCACATGAGTTCTGCGGCCGCAGAAGCTGGGTCAAAGCAAAGTTCAGAGAACCTGCATTTCAAGTCTCAAAGGTGCGGACCACACAATTATTGTGCGGCCGCGGAAGAAGAGCTGTGAGGCCGCAATGAAAATTGTGTGGACCGCAGAAGAGTAAGGTGCAGCCGCAGTTACAATTCAACGGACCGCAGAAGGAATGCATTGCGGCCGCGTTTCAGAATTATGCGGTCACGGTTTTCCAATCCTGTCAAGCTGAAGATAAATGCTGACTACACATGGAATTGTGTGGCCGCAGAACCTTCAAAAGGGCATTTTTGTTCAAAATTTCCAACCCTGTATAAATAGACAAGTTTCACATTTTTAGGGCAATATTTTGACATCAGCTACTACAGTAGACGGTTCCTTTTACCCTTTTAGTAGTTTTTGTTATTTTGTGCTTTTTGAACATAGAGTTTATCAATTTAATTAGCAATATGGGTTTAGTTATTATTTCTTCTCCTATTTCTTCTATTTGAAGTATGAGTAGCTAGATTTTCACTAGGGTTGTAACCCAACCCTAGTTTGTAAACTTAATGGTGTTTGATTTATTGCTTATTTATGGTTGGGTGTTTTTTATTTAGCTTCGTTCTTGCTTTTATTTGAAGAATTAATGGTTACAAATATTAGTTCATGCCTATTTGACTTGGTCTCTACTTGAGAAAGAGAGACTTAGTCTAGGAAAACTTGGCTAGCAAGAAATTGGGTCAATCGAGAGATTGATAAACCCAATTAAAGGGTTGAACTTAGAGATAGTAAAATCCGACTTGAGCTTTTTATCAACCGTTTTGTTCAATACCCATTTGGACTTGAGAAAGCCAAATTGGGCAAAATCACTCTCTGATCGAGAGGTATTGAGTGGGTAACCGAGTGTTGATAGCTATAATACACCCCGACTAATAAAATAAGCTTTAAAGTTTACAACCCGTTAGGCAAAAACCTAGGCGAAGGTCATACCCCTAGGCCTTTTACAACATTTGAAAAACAATGAAAACAATCTTCTAGTTTTATTTCTTAAATTGCAATTTTAGTTTAGGTTAAACTTTAAAACAACCAATTTTTGCGGAAGTGCAAATTTAGATATACAAACTCACACGCTAAGATATGTACTACTAACTCCTAGACATATAGCTCCCTGCGGAATTTGACCCCCACTCTTGTTGGGTATTACTATTGCATCGACCATTATCATAACCTCGAATAGAGGAGTGAAATTGGACGAGATCAATGAGATTCAAGAGAAAGGGAAAGTTGAGCCCTACGTATATTGGCTCTTTTGAGATCCTTGAGAGAGTTCATGAGGTGGCCTACGAATGACTCTCTCATTTAAATAATGAAAGTAACTTAATCTGTAACAAAACAACAGGCAACGTTTCCCCTAATTTTACTGCTCCCTCAAGCCTAATATAGGTGAGAGAACAACACAATAGAATCAACAACTCAAAAACAACCTAACTACAATTCGGTACCTTTAATACACAAAAACCCCAAATATACTATAACACAGCCAATCAACAAGTTATCAATTAGCCTGAAACTGCAGCGACGAGCGACCAGCCCAGTACCCTACCACATGTGACGTTTCTCCATGCCAAACTCCATATATCAGCAGCACAAGAGGTCAACACGAGTGGACTACAAAACAGTCCATAAAAAGTGGAATAAATCGAATTCACTGCTTCCGATCATCGTCCCGTGAGTTCTAACTATTAGGAAATGAATTTATCAACTTTACTTGATATTTAAAAGCTTAAATACAGAATGTAGGTGTTTTATTAACTTTGAAGTATCTCCCAAAACTCAAACTACCAAGAAAAAGAGAGGCGGTGTAATGATACTTACGTCGTCGGGATCGTTCTAATGTTATCGCTTCTTAATTTCGTACCTTGGATATTAATCCTTTTTGAAACCCTTGTAGAAAGCTTAAGGGTGAGTTTTAAGGTCTTATTTTGGTCGTGGTCTGCTAAAAATGAAGAAAGAGACGACATAAGGAACATATATATCCACTTTTGAAAAGTCAAAGAGGTGCTAGCTTGGCACCCTAGCATTGGCCCGTCTTCAAACGCTTATTTCTTTTTATACGGACGTCGTATGAATGAACGGTTAAGAGTCTTGGAAACTAAATTCCAAGACCTTCAATTTGATATATAATATTTCCCAAAAAGACCTCATATAGAACACGAAATTTATTTATCAAAAAGTTTCATTAGAAGGCAAATCCTTAGTCAGTTTTTCCGCAACTCAAATCCGATTTTTCCCAAACTTTACATTTTATATACAAACATCATATATAGTCATATTATGACTTTAAACTCATTTAAATCATGATTAATAAGTCTCATATCAATTATACATCACCTTGGGACGCATAGAGTGTAACAATCTTCCCCTTGTCATTGTATTGCTACCAACCTGTCACGCAGCAAACCCAACAATAGAAAGCCACACGGGGCCACAATCATCAATAACAACAATGGCCTCACACTATCAATGGCAGTGACAAACATAAGAATACAGTATCATATACGCACCTAAAGGCTGTGATGTCTTAGTATGCTCCTCCTCCGTAAGAGGAAACAAATGAGGATACCTAGACTTCATGTCTTCTTCAGCTTCCCAAGTCATCTCCTTCACATTCTTGTTTCTCCAAAGTACTTTAACCGAAGCTAAGTCCTTAGTTCTCAATCTCTGAACTTGTCTATCTAGTATAGCAATGGGAGCTTCCTCACATGATAGCTGCTCTGTGACCTGAACATCGTCAACTGGAACGACTCTAGAAGGATCTTCGATACACTTACGGAGCATAGACACATGAAAGACTGGATGTATGGACTCCAATTTGGAAGGCAAGTCTAATTCATATGCTACCTGACCTACTCTATGTATAAAGCTTAAGGTTAAGTGGTATGATGATACTTACGTCATAGGGATCGATCTAATGTTATCGCTTCTTGATTTCGTACCCGAGGCATTAATCCTTTTTTAAACCCTTGTATAAAGCTTAAGGTTAAGTTTTAAGGTCTTATTTTGGTCGTGGTAAGTGGAAAAATGAAGAAAGAGATGATATAAGGCACATATATATCCACTTTTGAAAAGTCAAAGAGGTGCTAGCTTGGCACCCTAGCATTGGCCCATTTTCAGACGCTTATATCTTTTTATCTGGATGTTGTATGAATGAAAATTTAAGATTCATGGAAACTACATTACAAGACCTTAAATTTGGTATATAATATTTCCCAAAAAGACCTCATATAACACACAAAATGTATTGCTCAAAAAGCTTCATTAGAAGGCAAATCCTTAGTCGGTTTTTCCGCAACTTAAATCCGATTTTTCCAAACTTTATATTTTATATCCAAACATCATATATAGTAATATTATGACTTTAAAATCATTTAAATCATGATTAAAAAGTCTCATATTCATTATACGTCACCTAGGGACGCACGGGGAATAACAGAAGGTTTGGAAGGTTGAGAGGTTTGACCGAGGGTTGACTTTATTGATATCGATCTTGGATTGTGATTCCGGAAGTTCGTATAGGTCCGTTGTTTCATTTGGGACTTTCATGAAAATTTTGAGCTCATTCGAAGTTGTTTAGTCTTGTTCTGTGCAAGTTTTGAATTTGGAAATGTTCATTAGTTTATTAGGCTTGAATTGAGGCGCGATTCATAGTTTTCATGTTGTTTGGTGTTATTTGAGGCCTCGATTAGGTTCGTGTTAGGTGTTGGGATTGGTTGGTGTGATTATACGGGGTCCCGGGGACCTCGGGCATGTTTCGGATGGGTTCAGTCCATTTCTCCATATTTTGGAACTGCTGGTTCTCAGTTCTAGTTTCCTTCGCGAAAAAAGGGGTCGCGATCGCGTAGTGTGTTCTTGATGGAAGGTGGTTTATTAATCACGTTCGCGAAGTGAAAGCTGCGTTGCCAAGGATTAGTCAGTGTTCTCCACGATCGCGCTAGTGTGGGCGGGAGTTCAGCTAGGGGGAGGGCTTCAGGTTGTAAGCCTTCGCTATCGCGTAAGGCTTCCCGCGTTCGCATAGTGGCAGGGTGGTCATGCATCGCGTTCGCGACAAGATGCTCGAATTCGCATAGGCTAATTATGGGGCAATGATGGTTGTTCTTCACGATCGTGACGTAGGTCCCACGATCATGATGTATAACACCTGGGCAGATTATATAGTACTCTATTTCGGGGGTTTGGTTCATTTTAACATATTTTGAGTTGTAGAGCTCGATTTTGGGCAATTTTGAAGGGGATTTTCACGATTTGGATTCGGGGTAACTGTTTTTTATTTGGATTTGTCCATTATTAATGCTTTTTTAATTTGTTTTTATCATACTATTGGTTATTTGAATTGGAAAAATTGGGGATTTTAGTAAAATTTTTCTAAAGTATAAAATGAGGATTTGGAGGTTGATTTGAGGTCATAATTGGATGATTTTGGTATGGTTGGGCTCATAATTAAATGGGTATTCAGAATTTATGAGTTTGACTGTGTTTCGAGTTGTGAACCCGGGGTCTTTTTGAGTTGACTTTTTGATTTTCGTAAAAGATTATATATTTATTATCCAGAATTGCTTTCTATGGCTTTTATATATGATATTAAGTTATTTTGGCTAGATTCGATCCGTCCGGAGTTGGATTTGCGTGGAAAGGCTTGTTAGTTGATTGATTTAGCTTGTTTGAGGTAAGTATCTTATCTAACTTTGTGAGGGAAAAATACCCCTTAGGATTGGGTTTGATTGTACTATTTAAATCATGTGGCAGACATGTACATGAGGTGACGTATGTGTGCAGGAGCTTTTATGTGTGAATTTGATCGGTTTAGAGTATTAGGCTAATCAAATGCATTTAGTTGAAGTTGTTGTCATTTGTTCTACCTTTTTTTTGTCAAGTTTATTCTTACATTCCTTAATTGAAGTCGTCATTACATGTTCTAGTTTTCATTGTCGAGGTTGCTCTTACATGCATTTATTAGTAGTTGTTGTTACATGCCATTCTTTCCGTTATTGAGTTATTCTCATGCATTTAGTCATACTTGCTATTTTATGCTATTTTCTTGCATTATTAGTTTAATTTTTTTCACTTATGGAAGTTTCCATTTCGTGGGAATACCTTCATTTTTGAATTATTGAAATTGTAGTTGTGAAAGTAATTAACACACTATGGTTGAAATTTTTTATTATTGGTATATCTCTCCTTGATGAGTTATTTCTCGTTCACTATATTGTTATTGAAATTCTTGTACACATTGTGGTTGAGCTGTGAGCTATGTGTTGTGGTAACATTAGTATCGTTGATTTTGGCAATGTTGTAGCATATGGGCACGTGTAGTGCGAGTTGATTATTGTGTTGTGATATTGATGTGCATGCGGCGGTATAAGCATAGGGGTTGATGTGCATGCGGCAAGATAAGGTGGGATTTGTATGCATGTTGCTAGTAAAGGAATTACTTGAAGCCACATGGTAAGATAAGGGGGTTAAAGCATGTGTAGCTATTTCGGAAAAAATATTTTTTAAAAATATAAATGCAAGCCTCACGCGGCGATATAAGGATGATTGTGATTGTAAATTGTGAAATGTGGATATGAGATGTGGTGCCTCGATTGTAATTTTTGTTGTATATTTTATGTTGAAAAGGCTTGTTGATTGAACGGTTATTGTTATTTTTCATTTGTTTTACTTGTATTTGATTGTATCTGGTTACTTGTTGTTCTTATCATATGCTCATTCTTTGTTGTCCTTATTGCTTTAATTTCCGTTGTTCACCTTATATCATCGCACTGTATTGTTGTCATTTATCTCTTTGTCTTCTGTTATTAGATTACATTAATACTTTGCATAGATTTCTATGTCTAGTAGATATCTTGACCTACCTTCTTCACTACTCTATTGAGGTTAGGCTTGATACTTACTAGTAATGTTGTGGTGTTTTCATGCTATGCTTCTACACCTTTTGTGCAGATTCAGGTACTTTTGCTCGTGCAGGACGCTAGTGTGTTGACTCAGATATCTCAGAGACTTCACTTCAAGGTATACCTGCTTGACATTCGCAAGCCTCGGAATCACCTTTAACTATTGTCTTTTCTACTGTTATATCCACACCAAAAAGTATTGAATTTTGAGATTTCTAGTGTACTCTTAGAGCTTATGACTCAGTTTCACCGATTTTGGGAATTTTATGATTGTTATTCAGTATCGATGTTATCGTGATATTTATCAGTTTAATTTAATACTTCTAGTCGTTGTTTCCCTTACATTCTCTTATGTGTTAGGCTTACCTAGTCTTAGAGACTAGATGCCATCACGACATCCTAAGGTGAGAATTTGGGTTCGTGACAAATATGTACAAAAATCATAACAAATAATATAAGGCTGCGGGGAGTGGACAACAAATAAAAATATGTTTCATATAACAAACAACTCCAAATTAAGGAATATTAATAACCTAAGGTCTAATCTGGTCAATTACCACATATGTCCGTGTACACACTCGTCACCTTATGTACACGTCGTTTCACATAGTACAAAAATGCAAATTAGATCAAATCCTAAAGGGAAATTCCCTCCCCCTTCCCACAAAGTTGGGCAAGATACTTTCCTCAAATAAGCTAAGTCAACACTCTAAGACGCCCTTCCCCCGCGAATCATCCTCCGGACGGCGTGAATCTAGCCAAGACAACTTAATAATATCAATAAAAGCCATAGGAAACAAGTCTAAACGATAAATCTACGATCTTGGTTCAATTAAACAAAGTCAACCCCGGGTCCATGCTCTGGAACCCGACAAGACCTATAAATTCTTAACACACATTCCAATACGAGTCCAAATATATGTGTTCCATCCAAATTCGACCTAAAATCGACCCTCAAATCATCCATTTATGTTTTAGAAGAGTTTTTACTAAAATCTCAATTTCTTCACTTAGATTCATCAATCAAACATTAAAATCGGGGTTGGAATCATAAATAATGATCAAATCCGAGTCAAAAATACTTACCCAATCAAAATCGTGAAAATCCCCTCCAAAATCGCCCATATCCAAGCTTTATAACTCAAAATGTGATAAAATAACCAAAACCCTCGAAATAAAGTACTTAAGTGGTCTGCCCAGATATACACATCGCGATCGTGGGACCTACATCGCGATCATGAAGGCAAAAATCTCCGCCCAGCTGCTGACCCTCCTACGCAAACGCGGGACAACTATTGTGAACGCGATGCTCAACCTGCTGGGGCCTACGCCGAACGCATTGCACGCACGCGATGGAAAAGAACAAATGCGTGCCACCCCCAGCCAGCCTTCCCTTCTGCGTAAACACGACCTAACCTATATGAAGGCAAAGGCCATTTCCTCACCAGCTCCGTGAACGCGACCTCTGTTTCACGAATACGAAGAACAAGTCTACCTGACACAAAAAATCCCTCCGCCAATGCGATTTCCTTGTCGCGATAACAAAGAAGGAAACCAGACACTAGTCAAACAGCAGTCCAAAACAAGAGAAAATGGCCGAAACCCATCCGAATCACACTTGAGGCCCCCGAGTCCAATCACACTAACCAATCCCAAAATATAACACGAACCTATTCGAGGTCTCAAATCGCATCAAACAACATGAAAACTACGAATCACATCTCAATTCAAGCATGTTGAACTAATGAACTTTTAACTTCTAAAACTCCTGTCGAACCATCAAATCAACTCGGAATGACCTCAAATTTTGCATGCAAGTCCCAAATGACACAACGGAACCAAAATTAAACTCGATACCAACAAAGTCAACTCTCAGTCAAACCTATCAACCCTCCAAACCTTCAACTTTTCAACTTTCACCAATTCAAGCCAAAACAATCTAGGAACTTCCAAATCCGAATCTGGACATACGCCTAAGTCCAAAATCACGATACGAAGCTATTGGGACCATCAAAATACCGTTCCGGAGTCGTATACATCAAAGTCAAATTTCGGTCAACTCTTACAACTAAGCCTCCAACCAAGTGGCTAAGTTTCCCAAATCAATCCAAAACCTCCCCGAAGCCAAACCAACCATCCCCGATACGTAAAGCATTAAATAGGGGAACGGTGCTAAAATACTTTAAACAGCCGATTGGAGCGTTACAAATGATCTACAACTTAAAAAATTACCCCTTTTACTTTCTATGTGGCATTAGGAAAGTTGAATTTTGCACAATTAAATCAGTCTCTTTGATTAAAAAATTTATTTTACTGTTGATGAGGTTGAACTCTGCACCTCAACTATGGATAGCTCAGGTGAGCTAGCACTCAACCCAAATTAATTAAAATGACTGGTTCATTAACTTTCTAAAACTTTTTTTTATGTTCAAAAAAATTCCATCTAGAGAAAAGATTTTCAATGCTTATTTTAAAAAAAAGGAACATAATGCAAAGATGCTTTTAAATTACCGCAGAAACTACTAACTGTATTTTTGTAATACTATCTTTTGAAAGCTGAAGTGTTTTCGTAAGAAGGAAAATATTTTTCTAAAGTACTGAAAAACTATTTTCTTGAAAAACAAATTATCTTATAATGTTTAGTTTATTTGAATTATGGGGAAAAATCATTAAGAAAAATGATATTAGTGTAGGCAAGACTCAAAAGTCATTTTTCTTTACAAAAATCTCGACTCTTAATTTATTCACGCACATTAGCATAAACATTATTATTAGTCTTTAATATTAAGACCAACAAAACATTGTCTTCATACCCTACACTCCACCTTATACAATTACTATATTTTTATATCAATCAAACAATAGAAATTGATCCAAAATGATTTCTCGATGTAATATTCTTTTCACACAACATTTTTCTTCGCGAGGGAAAAAGTAGTAGCTACAGTGGAGAACTCACTGGCCGACTAATTTGGAACACCAACAATTGATTACATTTTATCCCCCATTATCTCACTCCGACTTTATGAACCAAATGACTCTTAGAATGTGTCGATGTTTCTGGCTTTAGGTGTTCGAACTCTTTGTGCAAAATGGCTCTGCACCTTGCATCATTAGAAGAGCCATTATATAGTTTACCCATCAACCTTGCATCGAAATTTCTGTTACAGACCTCTCGTTCACGAAAAAAATTTTATGCACTCAACCTTTCAAAAGTGTGTCTAAGACACGCTATTTTTGACCATATAGCACTTATATGTTTGCACACAAAAAACGCGCGTGAAGCCCGTAAAAAATCCCATATTTTATCACCCCTCCCCACAGGAACCCATCCCCCTGGTTTTCTTCCTCAAACTATCCTTCCCCTTCATCTTCTTCCCCACATAGAATTTTTGAAAGAAAATAAAATTCCAAAGCTAAAAATTCAGCGGTTTTTGTTGGTTATTGTGAAAATCATTTATTTGCAATAGATTTAAAAGCTTTAACAGTAGTATTGAAGGTTTTGTGAAAAAATCTAAAATCCATCATTGTTGGAGCATTAAAAAAGCTTGAAAAGTCAATTGGGTCTTGTTGATTATTGGTTGTTGAACTCAATTTGTTCGATTTTTTTCTGGCTAGTTTGTTTAGATAGTGGTTGACTTTTGGCGTTGTTAGAAACTCTCACAAACAACTACGGTGGTGGCAACAATAGTGCTTAAGATAGAAAATGAAAAGATGAAGAAGATAGGGTTTAATTGTAATTTCTAATATTTTTTTTCATTTTAAAGTCAATGACACGTGTCATGACCCTATTAGGTCATGACTTTCACATTATCTAAAAAATTGGTCAAGTACAAAAGTAGTGTGTCTTAGACACACTTTTAAAAGGTTGAGTGTTTAAAAGGTTTTTCGTGAATGAAAGGTGTGTAACACCGATTTGGATGCAAGATCGAGGGGTAAACTACAGTCTAAATAAGCCCACTTCATACAAAATTTCATTCACCATTCATTGCATATTAGATATTATGCACAAGTAATATCATCATATTTCCAGAAAAATGAGAATTTCCAAAACCTTCCTAATGCATTATGTACTTTCATGCTTCATCTTCACTACTTTCAAGGACTACAAGAGCTTTCTTGGTTTTCAACTTCTTAACAGCATTGCCTTTGCTCTCTTTGCTTCCATCTGCATCTTGTTGGGGGTCAGACTTATAACTCGCAATCTCTTCAAGAATTCTGCTCCCATATTTTTCAGTCTTCAACTTGCCAATAATCTTCTCCAACTGCATGAAACATATAATAGTTTTCAGATGATTGCATCACATGAGAAGCTGTAAGGCTGTGCTATCAATACAATCGTCTAAACTATAGCAGTCTCAACTCTTAGCTAGAAGGATTTTTACATTTTCATACCAAAGAAACATTGCATCTCTGCATCTCACTACTTAAGAGGCCAAAAATTATCATGCTTTGGAATAACTATGTTGCACGCACACGAAGCATACAGTAGGTACAATTACTCTGCCAAGTCCTCATTAAAAATTTGAGCTCTCTTTGTCAAATTACTTGTCCTACTTCCTTTCTTCGGCCATACCCGAAGACTATCCATTTTGAGAAAGTAAAATTTTCCTACATCCGTCTCGGTCTGTACTTGATTTGGCACTATTATTATGGTAAGAGCTGAAAATGTGAATATTTCAGCATTAAGAGAGGAAAACTGTGGAAGTCATTGCCTACTTTTCTTTAATTTTTGGAGTAATGTAAGAGAACATTTTGCGAGAGAAGTAAAAGCGGGGTCCATAAATGTTTAGTGGATAACAGTATCAATCACTAGATTTCCTTTTTAGCAACATAGATTTTACTTTGACATGAATGGAAAGGAGAAACCAGACAATTGGAGGTAATAAATGTAAATGTCCTCTTTCCTGAAGATTTTAGAAACTAAAACAGACAATCAAGTAATGAAACACCGAAAGTCAGAAGTTAAAGCATCTACTTTGTAAGAAAAAACAGTAGGAGTGTACCTCTTCAATTGATTTTGGTTTCTGTGCAGTCAAGGCACTGATTTGTTGCATAGATAATACAGAATGAGGGAATATTCCCCCATGGATGGATGCGAGTTCTTTTCGCAGCTCGTCAAGCTTATCATCCAATCCTGATGATCTTTCTCGTTTGGATGATCTCATACTGCTCGAGGTCCTTGATTGTCTAGTCGACATCTCAACTGTAATAATTTTCTTACCTGAAAGTTAACCAGAAAAAAGACATTAGATGTCTATAGGACTCTATGATGACTTGAAGTCCTTTTCCTTTCTTTGATTTGTATGTAACTAGAGATGATAAAGAGCTGGCTTAGCCGAATTCTTTGTGCCTGGGCTTGACTTAGCATTCTTTCAAGCCAAGCTCAAACTCAGTTTGAACACTAAATGAGACAAAAACTTCGCCAAAAACTTGACAGACCAAAACACTGAAAAGATCGGATTCGCACTTTGCTCATCTCTAGAACAATGAAATTGTCCAAGTGCTAAAACAAAGAATGAAGAAATTGCCTAATACTAATTGTATTGGCTGAAAATCAGCAGAACTCTTCTTAATTCTCACAACCACGACAATCCCTTTAAGTATTTAGAAAGCATCTAACTAGGAAAAGGAAAATAAAAAATTTATTTCGACGAAGTCGTTGCAAGATGAGGTGGTTGTCCTCATGGTTGATTGATTGACGGAAGAACAAATCTTTAAACTGGTCTAAGTGGTGGTGCAAAGCACCGACTTCACAACTTCAAAGTAGCACGCATCAGCAATAACTTCGAATCACATATTGAAGGTGGAAACAACAGAGTTTTTTTTTTTTTTTTT
>MCJB01049498.1:14145-27390 GCA_002018475.1 Nicotiana obtusifolia | reverse complement strand
GGGTTGGGGGGGTGCTGTTTCTCATCAACTAGACTTCTGAAGGGAGAAACCAAAATGATAAAGTTGAATACTGTGCATCCTGAGAGGTAGGACGAGGATGTTATTTGAAGGTTGAGATGCTGCACATTTGTGTATCCGGAAAGAGGGGTAGTTACCTTGCAATACTTGCATTGCCAGAGGTCCTACTGTGACATAAGCATTCGTTGCATAGGCAGTATGCTGATATTCTTCTTTCTGCATGGAGGAAAAGGCACAAAGATGTTAGTTCAAAACTTGGGAAAAGGGAAAGGAGACAGAAGCCGATACACTTTTCATATAATCATATCCATTATTCCGTGGCTTGTTTCTGATGCAAAGGCAAAGGGGAAAGGGAAAGTTTTATTTATATGCTTTGTACTTCTGGTCATGTAATTAATTCTATTTTCCCTCTAAACTAGAATCTATACACCCTTGTCCAAAACTTGGATCACAGCTTAATACTTGAAAATTTGTTACCTCAAATTTAATTTGTCGCTGAAGTGTTAAGTTCCTATTCTGATATGTTAGTAAAGTAAGAGAGTAACTTAAGAAAAGAAAAATAAATAAAAAGAGTCCTTACAAGAACATGATCCAAAATAAGCTTGATGACAAGTTGCTCCAATTCATCTTTTTTCAGATCAGAACCTGGGTAAATACCAAGAACGCTAAATTTTTTATTCTATGTCTGCTATCCCTAAAGTCAGAAACAAAGAACTAAAAGAAAAAAGTAGCAGAGTGATAATAAAATACTGCATTTAGAAAGAAGCTGCTCAGTTAGACCGACATTAAGCTCTCAATATAAGCATTGACCAAGACAATGAATGAAAGGGGAACACGCTCGTGCTAAAGGGGGAGACAATCCAACTTTGAGACAAGACACAGAATCTATATCCATGTAAAAACTGCTTCTAGTAGCCATATTTTCCCCTTGACATAAAGCATTGATTTGGCCTAATGATACTTGAGACTGCTTTTGCTCAAGACTCTGTTTTGGACTTCCTTTTTCTCTAAGAAAAGCATATTTTTTTGCAATGCCATGATTTTATGAAACTTACCTAGGTTCTTCTGATTAACCTTTAGCTTTTCCGCCAGTTGCAACATTGTGACCCTCTGATCTTTCTCTTGTATATCTTTCAGCATAGAGACAATGAGTTTTGCATGACCTGCACACAAATAAAGCATAAGCAGAAAGATACTTCCCAATGGGAAACAAGATTAAATTTGAAACATCGCATTGTAGATGTGATAAAATCTGAAAAGCATGATATTGTTTTAATTGGAGTACAGAACAATCGCAACAATAGTTGTGCACCCTCCAACAGAAAAAAGAAGAAGAATAGAGAGAGAGATATGGATCTTAGAAATCCTAAATACTATGATTTCTTTCAGTGCAGCTAGTTGTAAAAGAATTTGACCATCCAACCCAACCCTAAGTCAATTGGTGGAGTAGATCTTTATAAACCTTTCTTTAATTTTTTGATGAAGTGCCCTTAATCATCAGGTGACTTTTATATCTTTCAAACATGAATTTTTTTTTAAAGGAGATAGGCCGTAGTGACTCAAGAAAAAGAGTACGCTTGGAGCAGATGACTCAAATGAGCTAGGAGTTAATTGAGAAAAGCCCAAAACAGTAGAGGCAATGATTCAATAAGCTTGAATATTTGTGAATTGTGATTGAGAAGTCCAAAATCATAAGATGAGTTGAGAAGAGAATAACTAGACGATGATTCAATAAGCAGGAATATTTGTGAATTGTGATAGAGAAGTCCAAAATCGTAAGAATGAGCTGAGAAGAGAATAAATAGAATTAGCCCTATTAGAAAGGAAGGAGAACCAAATGAGTACTAGACACTGAACCAGCTTATCAAAGGTTAGATCTGATGCCATATGAAAATATGAGCACCAAACCACACGGTGGGTAATGAGTGGATAGCCGAATAATCTTTATGCACCACTTTAGATTCCCTTAATCAATGTGGAAATTTATTACTAATACAAGTAAATATAGATCTATGCCAGTCGATCAATCTTAATTGGACTGCTACAAAAAAATAAACATTTTTCAATTAGAAGTAAGAATCTGGAATTGTCGTTTCTTCTTTTTGTTTGTCAGAAAATAACTTTTCCCTTTCCGCTTAATAAAAAATTAATACAAAGAGGCGTTACTCGATATGTCAAAGATCTCAATGTGAATTAGCGCAGTCATCCCCCTTCTTACGGGTTCCCTACCACAACCCTTCTCTTTATCCTATTATAAAGCTCCCTATCCCTTTATTTATCTTTCATCCCCCTTGAATAAGTAAGACCTTTCTTCTTCTATTTCAAGGAAAAAAAAAAAAGAGGGGCGAAGAGAATGATGCAGTACTGTCCTTGTATATCTACTTTAAAATTCAGACTTAGACAAGAAGCCAACATGCAAAAACAAGAACAGGCTTCCTTAGCTCGAATATTTGCATCATATATATGCCCAGATTAAGTTAGTATACTAGAAAAATGAAAAACTAAAGCCAAGTGAAATATGGGCATTTTAAAGTAAGAATTCACGTTTCGTGAGCTTGTGTATTACTCAGTAAAGCTGCTTTTGCAGAAAACATTCACTACTAGGATATTCAGTTAATTTGTTGGAGACTGTAGAAAGAGAACATCTGTTATTGCTAATATATATATATATATCAACAATTTTATTGTCGGATCAAAATGATCATATCTTAAATCCAAGAAAATGGTTGACAACTAAAACTAACATAACTTAGCGAAGACTGCGAAAGACAGAAGGTAAAGCCATGCGTTTAGAGAACTCATAGACATAAAAAGAAGATTGGTATGACTATTAAAGTCAACACAACGTACTTGAGACATCCAGCTCTTTCACCTCATTTGAAAAGGCACAGTAGTCACACATTCCTGAGCAAGATGAAGGTCAAGTGAAGTGTGGTGCCCTTCTGGCTATTGTGACAAAGTTAACATCACAATCCACTTACGAAGTTAGTGAACCATACCGTTACATTCTTGTAAAGGCTCAGCAAAATGTCGGAAGAAAGCACTTCGACGGCACTCTCTTTTAGACTGCAACAAAAAGATATTTATTCTTCTAGCTGATTGTTAACAATGAACTGTTTGCACATGAGCACTAGTAGAAATTGAGTTCCGAGTTCCCTATAACTTGGGAGCAATGGCTCTTAGCGAGCAAAACTATAAAACCGGTATACTTGTTATGGCAACTGTCACTTACTGGTTAAATAATGTCAGTACATACAACTACGGATTAAGCAACCAAGAATCATCACTCCTATTTTGACAGGAATGGTAAACCAGCATAATATCAGAACAAACTCTCTTGCATTCCCAATCTAACTAGTCTGCAACTTCCGAATTTCAAGATTCGAATGAGTTTTTCTTTGACCAGATTTTTGCATATATCTTTTAAATATTTTGAATTGCTAATTATTGAGATTTATAGTACTTTATGTAGTTTCGTAAATTTTATTTCAAAAAACTTAACGATTTTCTATGGCCGAATTTGCGGTCAAAATTGAGAAGTTTGACTATCGAAATCCTAACTGCATCAAACAAATTGGGAAGGATGTATTCAGGAACCAGGTACTCTAAGAGCATCTCACATCAAAATGGTATGTAAGTTTATAGCAGAAGCTGGAAAGCTGGCAGGAATAATCTTTCTCATTCATTTACAAAGTTTGTACTTATCCTGATTATAGTATAGTGGCTTGGAATGGAAATTGTTCATGAAACTTGTACAAACTTTGTAGCTCTCAGTTTGAGTGTATAGCATAAACCAACTGATTTGATTAATTATAACCTTCTCTACAGGGCTTTATTTATGCTTCAAATGCCAATATTGCTTCAATATGGAGCATCACTCCCTTATTTTGATGGAATGAGAAGAATAGGAGTTATTTTGATGGAATAGCAACTCCAAACCTTTCCCTTTAACACTAAATGTCTTTTATTTTTGTACAGCTGAAGTACTCACACCTGTAAACTCCCCTGACAATATTTTGGACTCCGTTAGCTCATCAACTCTAGTATAGGATTCATTGTACTGGAGCTAGCAAACTGTTTTGTATTTCTTTTTTGCATCTTCTTGATGCCATTTATAAATCTTACTTCATCAAAAAAATATTGCTTCAATATGGAGCCTTTTCATATTCTAAGTTTTTCCCCATCATATCCTAAGTTTGACACCGAGCTTTTTATTGGTTAATGATTGTAGGAGATCAATAAACCGGCACAAAGGAGGTCCATCCATGCATAGTACCAGAAATAAAGGAAGAGACTGCATCAATCTATATAAAGCTTATGTCTTCTTGAGAAGGGAAGAATTCAGCATGACCAGTATGGTATAATTCAGAAGAAGATAAAAAGAATTAAGCTAAAAACACAGTTGAAAATGGCAAATGGCATTACTTCTTTCCAAATATTGTTTGAATGGGCATAGCTAATATATTATTAGATTGAATGTTCAAAAGGAATACTATGTGAAATTAGAAGTATCTAGAGTTATTAGCCTTGAGTGCTCACAAATAACAAAAAGCAATATAAATAAAGTTCCCTAGATTTTTAAAAAAAGGATAGCTGGGTAGTTCTGTTATGATGGAAATTTTCACATTAAATGTGCAAATACATGATTGTGACTAGAAGTCAGAAAAGAGGTATTAAGTTCTGTCATATGAATGCCACTCGCAATTCTTCAACAGTCAATTTAGGAGGAAGTCATACAGAAACTAAAGCAGTACGAGAAAAGGCACAAAAGATGTTTATCATCTAAACAGTCTTCCTCATACGTGGACATGGTAAGGGTTTTAGGTAATCAGATGATATCGTAAGGTGACCTTCAAACATTACTAAGAATTACATCACTTTTTCCTTTCCATACCAGCAAAATCTTCGGCTTATTTGCACACTTTTAAAGGGCATATTGAATGTTTATAATTGTATAATTCTCAATTTATATAGGCTTATCCAAGTACCTTAGCTGGTTTTGGGAGAAGACACTACTGATATATTCTAAGCAGAATGAGCTGTTGCTATAGCCCTTGACTGAGATTATATTACTAATGGATTCTTTTTAATAGCAAGCAGATAAGATAACTAAAAGGTATGCATTTGCATGGAATCAGAATGACATCAACATAGACAACACAACCGCTAATATAAAAAGATTCTCAACAGCCAACATTATAGCTAACCAAGTACGAAAGGCACAGAAAACATCAAAGCAAAGAGTTGAGGAGCCATACCTGACAATAACGTACTATGTCATACAGATTTTTCAATCCAGAATTCTCGTAGAAGACCATAGAACTCTGCCCAAAAACCACAACAGCCATGTATTACATTATCTTGCACTAAAACATTAGCAGCATCAGTCCAGACAAATTTTACCTGCCTAGGAACATCAGCGGGTCTAAAGAAAAGAACGCATTCAGAAGGAAGTCCATCCCTTCCAGCTCGACCACTTTCCTGTAGAAAGATAGTTAGACAAAGAAAGCCTATATCATGCAAAATAAGCTTGGGGTAGGGAATTAGGACCTGGTAGTAAGTCTCCATTGATTTGCTCAAGCTGTGATGGACGACAAATCTGACTATGAATAAGTAGGACTGAGTTTACTATATCAGAGCAGAATTCCTCTATGAATAACAAATTAATAGAAGAAGCAACATTAACTATTATGTTCTGCTTGGCATAAAGTAGAAAAGGAAATTGATGTCTAAGAAGCTTAGGGATAATTTTGTTTCACAAGTAAAGAAGCTTTACAATATTATTAGGGTACTACTAGAAAAGAACTCCTCTCAATTCTTGAAAGAAGAGAACTAGGTGAGAAACAGACACAGAATTCCACCCATGGTCCCTCAATCTTATGAGGAAACTGTTAAAAAACGGAAAGACCATTTCCAATAGCTGCTTCTAAATGTCTTAGATGGATAAGAAATTTATATGTCCAGCAAATGCCATCTTTTTCCATCTCTACTGAGTGATAGGACTGGGGAAACAAGATTCCAGTGAATCATAAATATTTGATTTTTCTCACATAAAGCTATTTGAACTGTAGTCATCCTAGTGCTGAAGAGCCTACACTGCATTTCTCTACTAATGCTGGTAGATAGATAGTCAGCAACTAGCTTTGCTACACCATCAACTCTCTCTTTCTTCTTCCTCTTGTTCGTGTATGTTCCAATTTTACCCGATGCTCCCCCGGAGATGCTAATCATCTCTTAACAGCATTATACTTTCTTAATCCTGCTACAACATGTGTAAATCACCTATTTTCCCCAGGTTACGACGAAAGCCCGATACCCGCAATGCCTTTATGGATATTCCTCAATGTCCCGGCTATTCACGGAACGTGAGAGTTTCCGGAAGAAATCGAAGAATTTCTTGAGAATCTACAAGATCCGTTAATTTTTTTTTCTCCGATAGATGGTCAAAACTTCATCTGAGTGAAGCCATTTACCTTATTAGGAGACTGGTGGACAGTATAGGGAAAGAAAGACGGACTTGCAGATGGTGTTTATTGACCTAGAGAAAACTTACGACAAAGTTCCGAGGGAGGTTCTTGCATATACTAGGGTGAACCAGGATATGTATGATGGCGTTAACACCCGGGTTAGGTCAGTGGGAGGAGACTCTGAACACTTCCAAGTCGAGATGGGCTTGCATCAAAGGATCTGTGCTTAACCCGTTTTTATTTGCCTTGGTGATGGATGTTCTGACGGGCCACATTCAAGATAAGGTGGCATGGTACATGTTATTTGCGGACAACACAATACTGATTGATAAGACGCAAGGTGGTGTTAACGCGAGGCTGGAGGTTTGGAGATAGACCCTGGAGTCAAAAAGTTTCAAGATGAGTAGGACCAAAACAGAGTACTTGGAATGCAAGTTTAGCGACATGACTCATGATGCAGACACGGAAATGAGGCAGGATTCACAAGTCATCCTTAAGAAGGGGGGTTTCAAGTACCTCGGATCTCTTATCCAAGGTAATAGTGAAATTGACGAGGATGTCACACATCGTATTGGAGTGGGATCGATGAAATGGAGGCTCGCTTCCCAAGTTTTATGTGATACGAAGGTGCCACCAAGATTTAAGGGTAAGTTATACAAAGTGGTGGTTCAACCTACTCTGTTATATGAGCAGAGTGTTGGCCTGTTAAGAATATTCATGTCTAGAAGATGATAGTAGCAGAAATGAGGATGCTGAGATGGATGTGTGGGCAATACCAGATTAGATAAGAAAATGAATGTTGATATTCGGAACAAGGTGGGAGTGGCTGCCGTGCAAGACAAAATGAGGGAAGCTAAGTTGAGATGGTACGGGCATGTAAAAAAGAGGTGCATTAATGCCCCAGTGAAAAGGTGTGAGAGATTGGGGGAGGGGGTTGAGAAGAGGTAGAGGTAAGCCTAAGAAGTATTGTGGAGGGATGATTAGGCATGACATGGTGCTACTCCAGCTTACTGAGGACGTGACCTTTGATAGGAGGGTATGAAAGTTGAGAACTAAGGTAGCAGGGTAGTGGTTAAGCAAGCGTATCTCATTTTCTTGCCGATAACACTAGTATTAGTCTCATGTTTTCGTTTCTTCGTATCCGCAGATTTCTTTTACTATATGTTGTCTCTATCGCTACGATTTATATATCACCTTAGCTTGCTATGGTCACTATTTGTTGTTTCTGCTTCTTTTTAGTTTTCTCCTTGAGTCGGGGGTCTACCGAAAACAACCTCTCTACCTTCGTAAGGTAGGGGTAAAGTCTGTGTACACCCCACTTTGTTGGATTACACTGGGTTTGTTGTTGTTGTTGTTGTTGTTTAGCAGGTTCTAATGAAATATCCCATGGCTGTAGTATGGCACCATTACTCCAGCCTCAAACCAACCCTTCTCTGTTGTCATTGCTGTCGATGCTGCCCATTCCCATGATCTAGTCCCACGTCCAACCTTCCCTGGCTGCAGCTGCTCTATCATTGTTCTATTTGGCCGTCAGGGATGACTACCATATGCCCATCCCTCCTTCCTCCGCATATCTGACAGGGGCTATTTCCAGATTGCTAGAAAGATACCGTTTAGTTGTTCCTTTTAATTTTTTTTCAACTTGCAATTATTTCAGTTTTGTTTTTTTCCCCTTATTTATATTTTGCTTGCAATTTATGTAAACTAGTTGCTGAAGAAGAATTGGTAGGATTTTCTTTATTGAAAAATCTTTTACTGGTTTGAAATTACGGTGCTGCTATTTTTCCTATGTTTTTACATAGCACCTCGATTGAGAAAAAGAATGTTGGTTCTGAAAAAGAAACAAAAACAAAAGTCGACGAAGATAGAGTTGGGGTTAGGCAATCACTTGTTAATAACTTTTTTAAAAAGGGCAGCCCGATGCACAAAGCATCCTGCATTCACGCAGGGTCCGGGGAAGGAAAGAAAATCTTAATGCCTAAGATATTGGAAGGAAGAAATTAATCACGTCGCATATCAGGCAATAGACTAGATCATTATTCTTTTTTGGTATATAATAACTAGATTATTATTAGGACAATGAAAACCATGTGCCCGAGAAAGGTTCCCTATCTGACTCTTAATCCATTCCATATTATCCAATCTTGGGTGACAGCAATCCTCAGATATCGCATTTTCTATCAAACAAACCCTTTGTTTATAGAGTAAGATCCACAAGCTTGCTTAAAGAAATTTTTGTCAAATGAACCTTTTCTAAGCACCCAGGGGCGGAGGCAGGGAAGAATAATATCCTCACTAATGTATGAATTTATATGATAAGACATGTCAAAAGGATATAACCAGGTAAGTACTAACCATCTGGCTTGTTAATTCCCATACCAAATGCGACCTGAAAAAGAAAAGAACTTCAAAGTATGATGATTGCCATTTGAAAATTAGAAGAAATCAGGGAACTTCATGATACATACCGTACCAACAATCACCTGCAATTTTCCACTACTCCACCTATGACATCACATATAAGTTACTTATTGAATTAGAATAAGATTTTACAATTAAGAAATCGATACCATGAACTATAACCGTGCAGCTAAAATAGTAGAATAAAATCACAATTTGGCAGCTAATAATATGAAATATTTTCAATGCGTAGTAATTTTGGGAAAACTATTTGTTAGATCATTTTCCAGAGATTGGTTGGGTGTAAAGGTAGGTAACTTATGGTAATAGCTGAAGGTGGTGATGGGCATGAGGTGATATCTTAGTGATAACTTTGTGTACTAAAAGCCATGTATTATTTGAAATAACAGTAGAAGGTGGGGATGTAAAATGGCATGATGTCTCGATGATAATTCTGAATACTAAGGCTAACAACAGTGTTTATGTGTTATTTGAAACAAATGAACTAGAGTAACAATCGAGATATTTATAAAAGAAAATGCCTTAAAACCATCTACGAGGTAAGTTATTTTCCCCTAAATATTCTCAATGATAAAAGGCATTAAACAAAAAAATGATCTCATCAAGCAAAACATTTTACAACAAACTATACACATTATAAGAGGAAAAAAAGAAACAAAAATTTTAAGTAAGACATGAAGAGCACACAAAGGACTGACAAGATGTCCTTAAGCGCCAAAGTCAAAACATAAAGAACAAAAAAGAAACTCTTAACAATCAAAAAAAAAAAAAAAAACTCTTAACAAGTAGTGCTTCGTGATCCCCATAGCAAAGCCTAAATGTCATGAACAGAAACTAGAAACAGCTAGTTTACCACAAAACAATCCAACAGCTAGCTCTCGAGGAAAATAAACCATCGAACCACGGAAAGCACATTAACATAAAATATCACCTACATTAGTACTACAAAGACACAGAACTTTGCGAGAACGAACTCACCCGAAGCACACTTCCATGGTGAACAAGATACAAACAAGTGCTGTGCCTTTTTGGAGTTTGGACATGCATGATTTGCTTTTAGATGACAAGGGAGTAAAATGTAAATTAGATATCTGAAGGCATTAGCTTAAGAGCGTGTCCAAATTCCAAAAGATAACTTTGAGCAGGAAGTTTTTCAACAAGAAAAAGCAAATCAATAGTCACCAACTGTAGTAAATAATTACCCGAAATGCAAGGTAGGAGTAAGGTATGCGTACACACTACCCTCCCCAGACCCCACTTGTGGGATTACACTGGATTTTGTTGTTATTGCAAGCTTCACCTAATTTGGAGGCGAAGAGGATTCTTATTCAACTCGGAAAGAGGATTTTTTTAATGCGGGAGGAAGTCTATAAGGCGACTAGTCTATTACCACATGTGATATTTGTGACATGGGGTGTAACTCAACTCTAAAAGTTAGCTGATATGAAGATTGCCAAGATCATATAAGGAGACAACAACCCATTCTCTAAGTCATTGTAGACAGTCTAACCTCTCACTCTTCTCTTACATGCTCAGGGCTGGACATCTAGAGCATAGATAGTATAACACAGCGGTCCAACATTGCACAACCCAAAAACAAGGATGGGTCTGACTTTAATATCAAGTTATTCCATGTTACGAGAATGGACCATTTAGCCTAGTTCAATTTCATAAACTAGCTTATAAGGTGAGGATCGGCCAACATCATATAAGGAGACAATAGCCCATTCCTCCTGCCAATGTGGGACATTCTAACAATGTAAAGAAAATGGACTTTGTCCTAGCTCAACTTTAAGGCTCATGAGGTGAGAGATTACCCAAGACCGAGGAAACAATAAAATTATGCTTTGAGTCAACATGGGACACTTAACACCTCTGCACACCTAGAACTAAACATCTGAAGTGTGGATAATAACATTAGGCCCAACATTGCGTAAACCGAAAATATGGATAGGCCTAGCTCTGATACATGTTAAGTGAATGGATTGTTGGCCTACTTCAACCTCAAAAAGTCACCAGGTGAGAATTGCACAAGACCATATAACGAGACAACAACATATTCCCTCAACTAATGTGGATACTTAACTGCTGAAGTGTATAATCATCTCATCTAAAAGCTTAAGTTGTTAGAGATAGTAGACCTTTATTTACTTAATTATATCTTCAGCATCCCCCTTACATGGCATGTTTTCATGGCAAACACGTGAAAGTTCTTTTTGATCATGGTGGCAGTGAAACTCGAACTCAAGACTTCTGCCTACTCTGATATCATGTTGATACCATGTTAAAGTTTATGACCATCTCATGTAAAAGCTTCAGCTGTCAGAGAGGGTGCATTTTTATTTACTTAACTATTTCTTCAATATTACAATATCCATTTTGAAGAAATGACACCAACTCTAAGAAATATGTCTACTCTGCCTTCAAGCACCTGAAATTATGTTAACAGTAATAAGAAAATTCTTAGTGTTTATAAGTGCTTATTTAGCTTTGCTATTAAGTAGAACCATGTGAAAATATAAGAAGTAAGATTAGGAGAATTCCTTAAACAAATGTCTTAGGAGCTTACAGATAATTTAAACAAAAGAAAAATAATTATCTTTGATGTGGGATCAATATATTTAATTTAGCATATTCTAACATTCCAAAACTCTCCTAAAAACCCAAAAAGGAGAATTTACCTGTGCAAAAAAAATGAAGCATAGAATCTTAAGTGGAGGTGATGGTTAATATGCTACAACTCATGATTAACAGTGTTCTAATATTGCTGAAACTATAAACAATATCAGAGTAGTGAGAAACAACGAGACAAAAGAGAGAGGTATGTTACTGCCAGAATGATCACCAGAAAGAGGCATAGTAGCGGAACAATCGGCTTGAACGACCATCGAAAGGAGGAATGGTGCTGCAAGAACAGCCCTTTGAAAGAGACAAGGTGCTGCTGCAACAGCCACCAAACAAATACTGAAAATAGACACCTAGCTGTTGGAACGGTCAGCAAGAAGAGATTTAGGATAGCAAATGGAATCTTGAATAAGAACACTTGGCTAGTAAGCCAGCCGGCATAAGTGAACAATTACATCTCCACCAACACTATAAAGGCTCTGATACCATGTGATAAAATAATAGAAAAGATTGAGAGAATGCATGGACAAATGTCGTACCCTTGTGAGGTTTTATAGATAACTGACAAAGTATAATACTTTCTTCCAATGTGGGACATCGGATGTAATACGACATTACGCCAATTAAAGGAACTCCAGTTAAAAGAACTGTTTTCGAATAATACGTGTCCATAGACATATACATCTCATATAATGAGAGGGGCAAAGTCATCTTGCTGGACATACTTGATATATGGCTGTAGATGACTCAGATTGAATCATACACAGCTTGTACATAACTTTTTAACACCTACTTGGTGTTTTCTTAATCAAATCTTTTGACTTGTTGAAGTATGCGGCCATCTCGTCAAAAGCCTAAGTTGTTACAGAGAACACACTATTATTACTTAATTTTGCATGCAACACACTCCCTCACGTGCAGGCCTCATGGCCAAGCACGTGGAATTCTTTTTGGTAATGATTGACAGGGAGATTCGAACGCAGGACCTCTGTTTGCTGTGATATCATGTTGAAGTGTACGATCATCTCATCTAAAAGCTTAAGTTGTTAAAGAGAACACATTTTTATTTATTTAAGTTGCTGAGTCACGCAGCACAAGAGTCCATGACATGATAGAAAAAAAGGAAAAGGAAAATCTCTAAAAAGGTACAATAAAGCATCTGTTTACGAAGACAATATTCATGAATAATTACAGTGAAAAGCTAGTTGTATATATAGAATGAGCAGACAGAATATCAAAGGAAAATTTTCACCTTAGATGTACTTTCTCACGAGCATTTACATCCATATCGGCGTGATAGTGATCAGCTGAAATTCCCCTCTCACGCAATTCTTGTGCAACCTACAGTTTGTGACCAAATAAGAAGGTGAAACAAAAATTTGAGATGTAACAACAATAAGAAAATTGAAACAACACAATGCAAATACAATATAGGCAAAAAAAAACTAAAAAGAGCAAAAAGTTACTTGCTAATTCACCTACTACCCTATAACTTTAGAATGAATTAATCACTAAATTTTCCCATTCATTACCAACCAAATTGCCGTCTCTCCACACTTCTATTAGAGGGGCAGGACAAGATATTGTTCACCGCTATATACAGTAGATTCGCCAAGTCTAAAAGTTAAAAGCTAAACATTGCTGTAGTTCTCATCTTGATGTGACATTAGCCTAACCACTCCGTGTAAGAAAACATCATCTACCCCCCCCCCCC
>MCJB01049498.1:0-14125 GCA_002018475.1 Nicotiana obtusifolia | reverse complement strand
CCCCCCCCCCTCCTCTCTCTCTCTCTCACATATTGGTCAATAATAGGGAAAAGACACATTTAAGTGGTTGAGACCACTCAAAACTAAAATGTGGAACGCAATGTAATAAACCAATTATATATTCCGTAAGAGCTGCCAGACCAATCAAAAAGATAATGAGCTCAGAATGTTCCAGGTTTCCGGCCTTATACGCGAACCAATAGACCATATCTGAACCAGTGATGCACCTCCGTAGAATTTTACAGTTCGTTGTGTGACCAAAACCACAATGTCTCACCAAGTGAAAATAGAACAGAATATTCCAAAACTAGCCTCATTAATCTACCGTACTGTCTATCTAAACACAAAGAATGGACCTTGTTGCGCCTTTTTGCATAAGATTGAAACTATGTTTTGTGAATAACATCCCTCTTTAGCTTCTCATAAATAAATAAAAACGAAGTAAACTTCTTTACTTCTTTTAAACATTTTGCCCTTTCCGCATAAAAGAGGATTGCTGGGGAAAGACTGTAACCAAATTAGGTATAAGAAGAAGGATTTGAAAGTGAATATTCAAAGGAAGTAAGTTCCAAAAAGCAAGTGCTAGAGTGTGGACAGCTAGAACGAGTTAAAAGCTTAAGCAGGTTGTATAATTATTTGATTTTCTGTGAGCTAAGCCCCAAAAAAGGATAAAATTCCAGGGAATGTACTTATTTAATAGAAACAGGATAATCATAAGCATTTCAAAGGAGGAAAACCAATTTAGATGCAAGTACATCACGAGAAAAGAACATCACAAACCCAATTCTTCTCAGAAACAAAGCATGCACCATTTCCTAGTCTTACAAGAAAAAGGTATCAAAAGAGGATGATGAACTTTAATGGCTTGCATAATAGACGTTGGACACAAAATATAACCCGAGCTAAACCACCTCCATGAAGGATGAATCACAAGTTCAAGATTAAATACATTATTCTTTTTGGCGAAATATATAAACGGCCCCTTTAAGTTGTCCTCAACGATCAAACAGACACTTCAATTGACTCCTTTACCATTTTGACATTTCAAGTGGCTATTAAGTATATCAAGTAAACACTCTGTGCTGACATGGCAAATCAGTTGTGTCTCTCTACAAATTGAGCGCGTGAGGACTTCATTAATATTTTTTCTCCTTTTCAGTTTAAATTATTTTGTGTGGCCCACGCCAAAAGATGTTGAAGAAGAAGGAAAACACCAACACCCCCAAAAAAAAGAAAAAATCTACAATGAAGATGACGATATGATGAAAGATTCTATTGATGCCTGAGAGTTTATTCTGGAAAAAAAAAATGGAAATAAGTGCTATGAAGTATATTGAGGATTGTTGATATTTCCAGATCTGTTGCTCAAAAATGGGAATTGAATAAAAATATTTGAACAAGAAAGCCGGAAAAGATTTAGAAATAAACGATGGAGAATGAAAAAAAGGTTTCTTTTTTAGCTGAAAAGTTAATTAGTAGGAGAAGATATTAAAGCTTTAAAGCTTTAGGCTTTAAGAAATTAGCAATAACAGAAAGTAAAAAAGCGAATTCCTCCCTCATTGGCGGCGCGAGCGCGGAGGAAAAAAAGCAATTGAGAACTCTAAACCCTAGCAGTTTCCATGTTGCTGCTGTGTTGCAAGGTGAAGAAGAACGGAAGTTTCGGGATCTGACTAAATGGATTACTGTGAAATGCATACATCTAAACCAAAACCCCTTAAAATTTGACTAATCTTTGAGGTAGCTAGGTTGGGCGAGCGTGTTGGAAGGGTTCAGATGGTTCTTTTTGTTTTAATCAAAATTACAAGCGTCACTTTTTAATTGGTTTAGTAGGCAAGTGTAATTCACGCATATGGGTGTTTACTTGATAACTACTTGAAGTGTCAAAATGGTAAAGGGGTTAGTTGAAGTGTCTGTCTGATCATTGAGGACAACTTAGCGGGGCTGTTTATGTATTTCGCCTTCCATTTTTGATAAGTAGTTAATAACATGATCCTTTCACACCTCATCCTACTGATCAAAAGAAAACCATGCATGAGCTGCATCCTTTTTGCACAACCGTTAGAGATTCTGAACAATAAATCTCACCCAACTTGAACCACCAATAATTGATCACATATCACAATCTGCCAACCTAGTCCAAGGGAGAAACAATAGAGTTTTTACAGGGTGGTTTATATGCTGTGTAATTATTTCAACTAAGCAATATCAAGATATCAAGAGTTCCCGTTAGGCACCCAAGCAGTGAACTTCTAGCACCTGAATGCCTTGTAAAACTATTGCACATCCAATCAAGCACCATCACTCGTATTTGCCCGAGCACAGTGCAACACCATGTTTGTAGATACAATTAAAGCACAAGATGGAGTCTTACACAACAGAGCTAGTGCTAGTACCTGTTCACATTCCTTCCTGGAGAAGCAATAAACTATCCCAGATTCATTATTTGGATATGATGTTTGAATATATTCAGCAATTTCATCAACCACTGTCTTTCCTACAGATGACTTCTCATGCACCTGCAAAATGAATCAGATAAATTTGAAACATAAGATGCCCATTGCTGCAAAATTTATAATTGTAATTTACTTTTACTACTGCTATACCATGTAATAAAGATTGGGTCTGTTCACTGAACTAACAAACTTAACGCATCTAGGAATATGAAGCATCTCCATCAAATCATCCTGTACTTTCTTTGTTGCGGTTGCCTGGAAATAAACATTCAAGTCCAGATGCTGCTCAGGAATTGTTAATCAACAAAGTTAAACAAATAAAGGAGGAAATTTGTTCTCTTCAAGCTATAAGAAAATACATACTGTTAGAGCAACCACAGGAACATTCGGAAACTGAGTCTTTAAAATACCAAGATTTTTGTAATCTGGACGGAAATCATGGCCCCACTGGCTACAGCAATGTGCCTCCTGCAAGCAATTTGAGCAAAGTAATTGGCGTAAGTTGACATGTAGATCAAAGCAATGGCGTATTACTTCACTACTGCTGCTACAGATTATATTCAGTCAGCACGGGGAAAATTCCAAAAGAAGAAATAAAGAATAGCATCCAAGAAATAGGGTTACTCTTCACTGTATTCCAAATAAAAAAGTTTTATTTCGCAGTTGACAGCAGCTTTCTATTGCAAACCAAAATAATTATTCATGAAACCATAAGATGTACAAGATTTGCAACAACTTTCAACGATTCAACTCACTAGGATACAGACATTCCTAATTATGACACAATTAGGAAGTATAGTCTATACCTTTAAACATACATTACATCTAGAAAATTGTTGCATATAACTTGATTAATTTTCTTGACTTTCAACAAGCAAAAAAGTGAGAACTTGAAATTTTATGTGGGATATGTAGCATCCTCGCCTGCTTGGATAAGCAGGACATTCCCCATGGATAAGGTGTGACAAAACCATAGAAACTGGGGACGAGCTCTAGTCTTTTACTCCAATTATCTTTTATCCCATAACAGAAAAAGGAAGGGAAAGAAAGATCTAGCAACACTTGATTCTTTCCGCGTTCATCAAGCAGTACAAAGAGAGTTTATAGTCTGTGACATTACAAATCAGGGTACTTAATCCCCGTGATATCTTTCAGAATGCAGCTATCATGATTCAATGGATTTTTTGTATTATGTTTGACTCACTTGTACCATTTTCATTTATTTGGTCAAGATACTAAGGCTTCGAGGAGAAATTAAAATACTCAAGCAAAGCTAATAGGTTAACAAGATTTAAACATGCGGGCTCTGCATTTCCTACTTGACGTGCAATGCGCCATTCAAAAAAATCCAGAAGGGTCAAAAAAGGATCCATGTAGAGGAGCTAAAGCTCATACACGAATGATAAAAAGCTTATGTGAGATCAATAAAGATATCATACTTTCTTGATCAAACTTTCTTTTATTTGTGGATATCTTGTCCTTGCTTCTTGTACACATACAAGTCAAATGCTAAGTTGCTCGGACTCGGGTGCAGGTGTCCGATACGGGTGCGGATCTAGAGGTCGGATCTTTCATGATCTAAATTTTAAGATTCGGGGGTACGGATCTAGGTACAGACACGGGTGAGATTCAGCTAAAAATAATTCAAATATCTAAAAATAGAGTTATAAAAATATATCTAAATTATAAGACATTATGTGCAAAAGTTACAAGGTATTTTGAGAAAGAAAAAATATTGGTCAGAGGAGAATCCCAAAAGGAGATAAAAAGAAAGGACTAATATAGAAATTTCTATATACAAGGTATTCCATTTTCTTCAATTTCACCCTAACTTTTATTTTGATTTTAAAAATTATTGTTTGTCCCAAATTTCTTTGTCGATGTTGGTCAAAGTGTATCCAAACTTGGTTGACCAGATCCGGCGAATTCCACACCCAAACCCACGTCGTGTCGACACGGGTGCGGCACTAAAAGTGAAGAGTCCGAGCAACTTAGATCAAATGTTTTATTTCTCTCTTTTAAACTGGGAACTTTAGTCTAATCTCACCATGAAGCCAATACAACAACAACAAACCTAGTGGAATCCCACAAGTGAGGTCTGTGAAGGGTAGTGTGGGCAGACCTTACCCCACCTTGTGCAGGTAAAGAGACTGTTTCCGATAGACCCCCGGCTCAACATAGTCGCAACAACAAAGCAAAGGAAATAAAGTAATGAAAAAGACATGAAATAATTATTACGCAGAGGATAGACTGCTAGCCCCTCAAAGACAGAGATGAGAGAATGAACAAGAAGAGATATCCTTAAAGATTCAAATACAGTATATGGGAGTGGGGAAATACGAAATTGTGGACTTACATCGATTGAAATTAAAGAAAGACGACCAGCATTGTGACACTTTTCAAGTTTTGACATAAATCTCTTGTTCTTGGATATCTTTTCTGGTGTAACATACAATATTTTAAGCTCATTATCGCCCTTCTCCAAAGCCTTGTATATGAACTTCTCATTCTCCTTGCTAGTTGTTGAGGTTAACATGAAAGCTGGGATGCCTAAAGCAGTCAACCCCATGACCTGAGGCAATAACGTTTGTCAGCAGTTGTTGCATTTAGCGGAAGATGCAAATGGGTGCTTAGATACCTGATCTTGAATAAGAGAAAGCAAAGGACTGACAACAAGAGCCACCCCATCACGAAGAACTGCTGGAAGTTGGTAGCAGAGACTCTTGCCCCCACCAGCAGCCATAATTACTAGAACATCCCTTCCACTCATTATTGCATTTATTATCTACAAACAGATTACTGCACATCAGAAAATCTCTAATTGGAAAATTCACAATTAAATTTGCAAAATTCTGCACTAGACAATTTAATGTAAATCTTTACTTATGAGTTATGTGCATTTTGGATTCAGTAATATCCAAGCAGTTATATCTATCAATAATCTACAGAACGAGGAAAAGAAACACAGACAGATCAATTGAGATGATTAATGATTCGAAAACCAACCATTAAATTACTCCCAAACAAAAATTTCCAGAAACGGAACCTAGCCTGCTGGTTAGGGCAAATATTCCTCAAGCAACGTTAATTATTTTCTTGTAAAGGAATCCCTATAAGACACTGAATCCCACTATTTTCTTCTTTGCCAATGTTGAATCCATTCCACGCCAGCTTGCACGCACCTCGACTGTTAGAGTGGGTACCTGCTACCTTTACCAAGGCTTATGCCTATCATACAATTGATTATGACCTGGTAGAGCTTTAATAGGCTGAAACTTCTATAGTTCATCCGTACATCCGTCACATGGTACTATCCATTGGGATATTCTTATCTATAATTTTTTTAAACAGGTAAGAGTATTATAGACCTTCAGTACAAAGGTTGTGCTGATAGCCACATTTACAGTTCATTAGAAACAAAAGTCCTTGTTCATCATTCAGCATCTTCTAATAGCTCCTCTTTATACCAAAAGTGAAACAACAATAAAGAATTCATCTTGAATGAGCAAGACTGTGAGGATAATGGATAGCGTGCAAGTAGAAACAATTCTAAACTCTTGCACTGACTATCACCAAAAATTAAATACCCAATCCCCTACCCCTTCCACCTTTTATTCTGAAAAGTGAAATCCATTTTGATAGGTTCACCTATACTAAAAAGAAGTTAGAAAAGAACAGATCTAGGTCATACTCAGACCTCTTGTTTTATGTTGACAACTCTGTGCCACACTTATTCTTAAAGATGAAATGTAAAGTTTCTGTAAGCATGCTAAACCTTGCAATATAAATCCAGTAAAAAGTAAATGAAGACAGGATGGACCAACCTCTCGCTGGTTTGCACGATATTTTGATATGCCAAAAACATTAAACCTAATGTCATCAGCTTGAGAGTCCCATACGAACGGCCTTGACCAGTCCTCTACTGAAACAGTAGCATTATCGTCACCCGGGCCACTAGATGATTCACAACTTTCCAACAAAGCTTTAAGTTCAGATTGTCTCTCATGCAATTTCTCTTGTCGATCTAGCAATAATTTTATTTGGTCTGGACAAGAAGACATTGAAGACAATGCTTTCAGATGGATGAATAATTCACAATGCAGAAGAAAAGAAACTTCAAGCATTTAAGGAAGGAACTCCATCACAACAACAATAAAGACAACAAAATGAAAAAAGGAAATTTAAAATCAACACATGAAATCATTAAAGATTATCTGTAACAAGGTTCCTAAACTCTTTGTTAATCAAAATGGTAGATGGGTGAGGATTGACTTGTCCAGAATAACATCTTATCTGAGTGATATAAATCACGTTGACTAAATTTATGTAAAAAGACAAATCCAAAAGGAAGTAATCCATGTTGGGAACCATGTTCATAAAGACAAGCTGGAGAAATGAGTTACAACTCAGAAGTGCAATAGATTGTCTGAATTTTTCCGTTCTTTGAAAACGTCACACAACCTTGACATGTTGGTGCTTTAAAAAAAAGTGAACACTTTGATGCGAGTTGCGACACCAAATAAACCAAAAAAAATGGATAAGGACATTTTAGAATTTTATGACTTTTGTTCAATAAGCTAAGAGAAGAGGAGAACCAAACGTTAACAGCTAAACTAAGATGACCCTCATCTACCATAGTCAACAAGTAATAACGCAAAATACATAAACTTGTCGATCAACACAAAATAAAAATATATGATTTCTGTATTACACTGCCGGACAGAAGAATATGCAATCCCTTAATTTATTAGAAAACATCATGTTGGCCTTCAATCTAGTTTGCTAGATTAATATTATTCTTTAAACATTCAAGTTATTTTGTTGGCTACCCCATGGATATTTAATTATTTTCTCATAAGAGGTGCGCCAAATGCCAACCTCCAAAATTTTCTTATGAAATACTCCCTCTGTTTCAAAAAGATTATCTTAGTTTGACTTGGCACAAACTTTAATAAAGAAGGGAAGACTTTTGAGATATGTGGTCTTATATAAGCCATAGCACTTGTGTGGCTGTAAACTTTTGAAACTTGTGGTCTGAAACCTGTCATAGCATTTGTGTGGCTGTAAATGCTTCCTATAAGGAAATATTGAAAGGCGCCAATCTTTTTAAAACAAACTAATAAGGAGATAGTGCCAATTTTTTTGAAACAGAGGGAGTAGTATAATACAGTGGGTTATCCCAAGTTAAGTAAAGAACGCATTGTATAGCTGAATTTCAATAGGAGAAAGAGAAGACCCAAGGCATGGGATGTAGCCCGACTATCTCTTATGTGGTTTGTGTGGAGGGAGAGGAATAGGAAAGCATTTGAAAGGGTCGAGAATGATTTTGTACATAAGAGGAATAGCCTCTTGTATCTAGTTTCTTTTTGTGCACCCATGATGATGGGGTCCTTGTTTGTGTAGATGAGTGGGTGACTTTTGTAGAGAACCATATTTTGGTGTAGGTTTCTCTACTTTTGGTATATTTTTTGTATAAAGGGATTTTCCAATATTAATAAACTTATTTACCTTATCAAAAAAAAAAAAAAAAAAAAAAAAAAAAAAAAAAAAAAAAGTACAATTCTTCAACACAGGGATACCTAACAGATAATGAAAATATATCGACTAAAGGTTTCTTAAAATAAAGGAAGAAACTTTTATTGGTAAAGAAAGGTAAAGGTGAGGATGACCTTCAATTACGTATGACCAAAAAATGTCAAAATTAAACATAGGTTTGCTTTCTATCTGCGTATCTAAATGCTGTTAAATAATTATGTGTAAATAATCCTAGTCCTATATGTAGTAGGAGTAGAACATGTATTATATATCGGGCTCATTGTATCATTGTTAAAAAATCAATATAATATATTTTTCTCCCGTGCTTTCTTATCAGAGCAATCGTGAGAGATATATTGATGTGCATAAATTCCAGCGGCTCCGGAAAGGGGAAAAAAAAAACAATCCTTTTTCCGACAAATCAGGGATGTCCGCAAGAAAGTTATTTTCCATCGGTTTTGTCTAAAAACCAATACTACCACATGGTAGATCATCCTCCTGCGGCCAAACCCCAAAAATTTCTCCGGAAGAAAGTGTTTCATAGGCTCTCACACGCCGTTAGCAGTTGTTATCCGGCGGAGGTTCGACTCACGCGCCGGCGCATGAGGCCATTTTCTGGCCAATTTTCAAAAATTTTCTTTCATTCGCAAGGCTTTTTCGAGCCTACCTATCCAAGTTTCACCAAAATCCAACGACCTTTTTTTTTCGGGACTGTTTCTGATTTTTCCGGCAACAGTTGCCAGATTTCGGCTTGCTTTTCTTTATTTGCTGATATTTTGCTAGCCCTCTCTTCAATCCAACCATGTCTCTCGGACTTTATGCTTTTGGTTCCAAAAACAGTGGAGTTGGAAATTCAGCCTTTATGATTACTTCTGAACCCCTACTTGGGAGTTCAAATTATTTATCTTGGGCTTCGTCTATGGAGTTGTAGTGTAAAGGTCAAGGTGTTTAAGATCACCAAACCAAAAGGGCTAGTAAGGGAAATGAAAAGGCCAAAGCACAGTGGAAAAAGAGCGATGCTCAATTAAGTAGTATCTTGTGGCTATCTATTTATTCCAAGTTGATGCCTTTGTTTCGTCCATTCCAAGCAAGTCATTTAGTTTGGGAAAAGGCTCGTAATTTATACACTAATGACATATCTCTTAACTGTTCGATGACATTTAAGACATCGAACCAAAATTTATAATGGCATTTAAGACATGGAACCAAAAATATTTGAAAGAGTGTGGAAACAAAATTCTGCAAGAAAGTATCATTAATGATAAAATCTACCTGAAAGATAAAATCTCACGACAAAAGGTAGGTAGTTGGATGGGGACGAGGAGAGGAACAATTTTTGGACTTAAGCTCCTAACTAATCATTGTACTGACAAATTCAGTACCCTTGAGGTGATATTAAATCAATGGATAAGATTCTGCCTTTCTAGAGCTTCCAATTGGCAAGGTTGTTTGATGTGTTTGATCGGACAATACCATGCTATTATACAAATTTCACCAGACAAATCTGGTGCTTTTTCATCAATATATTGGGCGTTAGATGGTGCTTTCCAAGATTCACAGTTGATTTCCTCTTCACTTGGCACGAGAGGGGTTATCTAAATCCTCTCAAACACAAATGTAACTTTTTTCTTTGTTTAGTGCAACTGCAACATGTGCTTAGCTAATGTTTTAGAGCCAGAGGCCATGAATCATGATTGATTTTCTTAGCCCCATAAGCTCTTTGTGAAGATCTTCTTTTGGATATAATTTCACCACTTTTTACTGGAACACAGCCACACATCTATAGAATACTCTTATTAACTATCAAAAGAAAAATACCATGCTCTTATATCATAGCATTAAGTTGGGTATTCACAACGACAGAAGAAGCATAAGCTCAAACCAACTCAATAAACTCATATCTGTACATATTAAAACCTCATCCAGCTTCCCTTCTAGCCCAGTAACAAACTCTAACCAGGTAGCATATAGTAACTAATATCGTCAGATTCCTGGTGCCAAAATAAGAAGCGACTGCTCATTCTGAAAAAGCATCTCAACCATCATAGTCCAACTACTTTCTCTCTCTGCTTGTCTATATTTTTTCATGAATTAGAATATGAAATCCAATATTTGTACTCAACAACTTTTCCACTAATGACCCCATATGTAACTGAAACAATTTAAGACTTTGGTGTTCAAGTCAAACATATTGAAACCCATTATCAAGTTCAAAACTAGGAGACCTAGAGTAAACTAACAAAATCTCAATCTTTTCTAATTGTCGCCAACAAGTACCGTGATTCACAAAAATGCTCCCCGACTTTGTTAACAATGGTAAGATCATATTATGATCCCACCATCACATGTCGCAACATTCTTTCTGTTTCTTTTCCATTTTCCCAAGAAAATTAGACCTAGTTAACAACTACAAACGAATAGTTATTCTCGTTGCTATAGACACAGTAGAGTATACACTTATTCTAAGATCTGAGGTGGTCAAAAGTGCTAAAAGGCTTAACTTTAGACACAAAGAGAGCCTCAAGTGTTTTTTACAATAATAAAAATGCTCCATTTACACTAGAAAATTCCAAAATACTATCATAAGCCTATATGTCACTACCAGATGATTTCTTCCTATCAGCCCACGTCTTGGTGGCCAGAGTTACCAAGTACCTATGTTGGTAGGAGTTAGTTGGCACCCGTGGAATTAGTCCAGTTACATGCAAACTGGCCCGGGCACCACCGTTCGACATATCACTATACAAGCAGCAAAAAAAAAAAAAACAGAAGTTTATGTTAGCATTATGACCTATTCTAACAATGTTACAGATTAAACATTTGACAAACAAATATAAACATCAGAGAGAGCATGATCAAATATAGGAGAATGTATCTTGGTACTTAGTAGAATTAAACAAAGAATAACCTTTCAATCAATGTTACTGACGAAAGATGAAGAACCAGTATACTAAGCTAACCTTGGACGGCGTGAAGCTCTACTTCAACATTCATAAGCTCCTCAAAGAGTTCTTCAGTTCTTCCCATTTTACTAAAGACAAACAAAAAATCCCAAAAAATACCATTGAATTCACTATCTTCTGCATATTTAGATAAAAACAATACTTAAGAAATAGTACTAAAAAGTAAAAGAAACCCAGAAAATACCTTTGAGTTTATAGTGTTCTTCTTCTCTTGAAATAAAATTGTATTCGCCTCCTCTGTTCTGCACTTCGCTACATAGAGAATGAGAAAATGAGTTCAAGAATTTAATCAAGATTGGCTTGTGGGCTTCAAAACAGGCCTATGCTTTGTAACGTGCAAAAATATCACAAATGAGCTTCAAAGGTACCGACGGGCAAAACCTTTGACCTTTGGGAAAGTTACTTGAATGGCCAAAATCTTAAGTTTGGGCGAAACTTTTTGACTTCTGGCGACCTTCCCCAAGGGGGCCAAAAGTTAAATAATATCCCTTATGGTGATCCCTATTTGAAGAATAACCAAACTTTATAAAGTTTTTATAGTTTAGCTCTATCATTATCCACTTCAGACATATGAATCAACTTCTAATTTTGAAGTTTCCAAAAATCAGACCTATGAATCTGAAGTTTGGCTCCACCAAAGCCTAATTTCATACTTGAATTCAAATTTAAACTTGAGGTCTGAAGTTAGGTTTTGGCGAGCCTAACTTCAAGCCCAAAGGTCTGAGTTTGAATTTGGACTTTTAAAACTTCAGACCTTCGAGAATGAAGTCAGGCTTTTACAGAGCCCAATTTCATACCCCCAAGGTTTGATGAAGAAGCAGCAGGCTAATAGTATGTTTGACGAAAAAATCAGTAGTTTTTTATTTGAAAAATACTTTGAAGTAATAATTGAATTAATTTATCTAATAGTTAATATTATATAAGTAGATAAATAATAATTATTTAATATAATAATTAAATTTTTTATTTTATTTAAGTAATAATGGAAAAATAAAATTAAAAAGTACTTTATTCTATTAAGATGATTTAAATATATAAAAAATCATTAAGCAAATATGAAAGTTCATCCCAAAAGTTATTATATATTGCTTAATAGTTCAAACTAAGCAAAGTTATATTGGTATTTACAATATTTTGCTAAGGGTATATTTGGTAGGAAGAAATTCAAAAATGTTTCCGGAAAAAAAGCTACTTTTTTGTACTTGCTAAAAACAGTTTATGCTTCTGCCAAAGTCACTTTTCCCCTCCCCTCCAAAAAAAACTTAGTCAAACACCTCAGGATAAGGAAAAAAATACCTTTTTTAGAAAATAAATCACTTCTGACCTTGAAAAAAGTTTGACCAAACATACTATAAGTTTGTCAAAGCTAACTAAACTTTAAATTATTTATGTTCTAAATAGAGGTGGTACAAACAGCTACCTAGTGTCCTTCCAACCTTTCTAACCAACCTTTCTCTTATGTTTTATATCTAAAACATAAGAGATAATGTTTGTTAAAATTAAAGTATAGCAATTTTTGAGTGATTAATACCTTAGTTGAAAATACTAAATTTGTAGATTTCCAGTTTGTTAGAAGCGTGCAATCATTTATGCTGACAAATTTTTTGATTTGGACCGTATATATGTCATTAGTTCAAACAAAGCACCGCCTAAGATTGTTGTAGGATCGATCTTATCATGTGTAAAATACTGTTAACTACTTTCTGACCAGTTTAGTTTGTATTCTACATCCATAATAACTGATGGAGTGAAACGTGTTTGGTGAACAAAATGCTGTTTGAAAAATAATTTATTTTTTGAGAAAACATTCTCCTAAAAGTTAATATATATATATATATATATCGGCTATATAATTTTTTTACCCCTTCCCGAAGTGTTTGTCAATAAGGCAAAAAGTTGAAAATGTCTTGTGACGTTCTTAAATTTGAGATGAATTATGAAAATTGTTATTTAGCTCAAGAACTTGCTAGCTCAAATCTTTAGAGCTAACTCCTACCTATCTCCTATATTGCCTCAACTTACTCACTTCTATCAGTTACAAGTAGGGGGCAGAGCTCAGCTAGCTTGTGCCAAAGTGCTTTAATTAAATTCTCTTCATCCGAAAATTATAATGTGTAAATAGGATAAAAATAAAAAATTTTTGGTTATATATGACTGTTGAATCCTCTTGACATGATAAAATTATATTTTA
The DNA here is from genome assembly GCA_002018475.1 of Nicotiana obtusifolia. Lineage (NCBI taxonomy): Eukaryota > Viridiplantae > Streptophyta > Magnoliopsida > Solanales > Solanaceae > Nicotiana > Nicotiana obtusifolia. The sequence continues at coordinate 983 of MCJB01049498.1, read as the reverse complement.
GCGGTAAAAGAGAAGTCACAAATTACTTTAGGTCACATATTCATATAATAAGCGTGATATTTTAGTTTTTTTTTTAATCCCCTTGTATTATTAGGAATTTATAGCTCTGCCTCCGGCCAAAAAACACTTTACGGTATAGCATTAAAAAAAAAAATTATCCTTAGTAGCGGTTGTGGCTAGAAATAAATTTGGGGGGAGAGGGGGCGGGGCTTAGGCCCGCTATGCCACCAAATTTTCAAAATATAATCAAATGATTAACGTGGAGAAAAATGATTGGACTCTGCTGCTTCTTTATAGATTTCGGGTTATTAAGCCACCGTTTGGATATAGATTTGATTGAAACTTCAAAAAAGATATTTTGAAGTTGTGTTGAAAAATAATTTTTGAAAGTTGAAATTATGTTTGGACATGCATTTTATTTGTTGAAAAGTTAAAGTTTTGTAAGTAGAAGAAAAAATGTGACCTAGAAAATGAGGAATTTGAAAAATTTTAAAGTTTGTTTTTCCTAAAACATAATCATATTTTATAATAAACAATATTTTCAAATATTTTCAAAAAAAATGAAGTCAAAATCTATTAGCAAACGAAAGCTAAAAATGTCAATAGTTTTAAAAGTCATATAGAAGCTAAGTTGAGTTGAACTTAATTAACTAAAACTGAACTATGACTAAGGATATGGAAAACTATAAAGAAAGTTTGTAAAGCCTGAAAGATATAAAGAATGCATAAGAAATTTAATTGAAATGAACTGGATGATATTGTTTGCCCCAAAAATTGGAAGCAAATCAATTGAATTTTAAGCGTGGGAATCAATAAGTAAGTGACAAATCTGGTCGTAAATGAATAGAATGTAAGAAGAGAAAGAATACAACACTTAGAAGATAGAGTATAATTGCAAAGCTAGGAAATCAATATATTGCCTTTTCTTTTTTCAGAATGTCCCCCTTTCATGAATCTAGTACATCAATATATATAGGAGAAAT
>MCJB01049497.1:20743-138947 GCA_002018475.1 Nicotiana obtusifolia | reverse complement strand
AAGTGCTAAAAATAGTGATAAACTGAGGTAATTCCTCCAAAATTGAGTTAGGAACACTTACCCCGATGTTCCCCTTGAAATCCCTCCAAGAATTTCTTCAAGACTTGCTTTAATCCAAGCTCTCTAGCTCCCAATGTGTTTAGAATGGTCAAATCCCCTTCTTTAAGAATCTACACAAGATAATCTCCTTTGGATATGGTTTTGAAGTTGGTTTGTTGTGATTCTAGGGTGTTTGGAGGTGTTCCTCTTCGTGGGTAACTAAAATGGGTCTTGTAGAACAAAATGGGCACTGAGTTCTACTTAAAAAGTATCAAAAATCGAGTTAAAACACCCCTGTCAGGCCATATTTGCGATCCGCAAACCTGTCGCATAACAGGTTTGCGGTTTGCATTTTGGTCGCAGAATTCGCAACCCTCGCCCCAAGTTCTGCCTCAATCTGCGATTTTTAGGTCAAATTTGTGGTTCGCATGTCGAATTTGCGGTCAATCTGCGATCGCAGATTTGACATGTCTGCAGAATTCTTCCCTGACACGAAAATAGGCATAACTTTCTCATACGATGTCCGAATTGGACGATTCTTTTTGCTATGACTCCGAAATTTAGATATGGATCTAATGCTTAAATTAAAACTGAATTTGGATCCCTTTTTCATAATATTATACCACTTATTCTTGAAAAGACGATATCGACACATTCTTGAAATGCCAAAGTTAAACGCCATCAACCATCCAAAATCCACTCGAGGCCCTCCGAAAACTCAACCAAACATGCCAACATATCCCATGACATTATTCAAAATTGTTCCAACCATCGGAACGCTTAAAACAACCTCTCAACACCAGATTCGCGTTGGATTCAAGCCTAAGGATTTCAAAATCTTCTAAATCGCTCTTTTAATCTAAACCCAACCAAACCACGTCCGAATGACCTGAAATTTTACACACAAGTCATAAATCACATATCGAAGCTACAGCAATTTTCGGAATTCCATTCCGACCCTCGGACCAAAATCTCGCCTATCAACTGGAAATCGCCAAAATTCTAACTTCACCAATTCAAGCCTAATTCTACTCGGGACCTCCGAAACAAATTCCGATTTCACTCCTAAGTCATAAATAATCTCCCGAAACTAATCGAATCATCGGAATTCACATCCGAGCCTCCTAACTCATAGGTCAACATCGGGTTGACTTTTCCGATTTTACCCTTCTTGAAAGAAACTAAATGTCTCATTTCTTACCAATTTCACTCCGTACTCAACTACTCAACTTGATTACATAAAACACAGATAACGAAATATAATGAGACAGAAAATGGGGAAGACAGAGTGGTAACCCACGAGACGACTGGCCGGGTCGTCACAATAACAAGACTGCTTATGGATACTGTGGGTGCATAACTTCTATATAAAGAACAAGGACCTGAGAAAAATGTCTACATCTAAGGTTGCATCTTTGGTGGTGAGGATACTAGTTGGCAGGTTCTTGATTATGGAGCACCAACAACTTCAAGGTGGCATTCATAGCAGATTAAAGTTAATGTGCACTGATACGAAGTTCCAGATAAAGCAGATGTACCTGAAGCTGGTACCAATATATCCCGGAGCTGAATGAAAAAGTTTGATATTGCATACCAACATACACCCCAGATATAAATTCACTCAATGGCTTGCAGCACAATAGAGACTAGCTACAGTGGAAAGAATATTGAAGATTGGCATCTAAATTCCTACAGCATGTGCATTATGTAGATGTAACCTGGAATCCTTTGACCACTTGTTCTTTGATTGCACCATCACAAAGCAGTTGTGGTCCAGACTATGTTCATGGTTGGGATATAATAGGAGAATTCGTGATTGGAATAGCGAATTGGAATGGGCATGCAAGAAAGCCAAGAGCAAAGCAGGAGCGAATGCAATTACCAGCTATGTGTTTTCCATGACTGTTGCATTGATTTGGAGAGAGAGAAACAAGATCAGATTTCAACAAGCTAAATTTGATGATTCTAAAATCTGTAGGGAGATAGTACTGCACATGTACATAAGAGGAAAGGATATAGCTAAGTGGAAGGAAGCATTGCAGCAGCTGAATTGGGTTCCATAGATAATTAATTGATACACTATGGAATCATAGCTGTAAAATTATTAGGAAACATGTGTCTGTCTGAAAGTTTATTTTTTAGGATAGATAGACACATGAATTGATAGAAGAACAGTGTATGTATATATTGAGTAGCCTGTCAAAGCTACTCCTTGGACTCCATTGTACATATTTGTATTTATATCAATAGAATATAATGTTTAATAAAAAAAGAAAAAATAGATTGTGTGGGCTTATAGATCTACCCTTAGGGAATGAAAAGGTACAAGAAATGGAAATTAACAAGCAACTCAATAATCGTCTCTGGAGTCACCTCCCAAGCTTTCTTCTTCCGGATCCTCCTTAGGGTCCTCTTCAACCTCTTACTCATCCTTTTCATTGTTGTACTCTGGTTCCTACTCGGCCTCCTCCTCTGTCTTTGTTTCTGTTTCAATCTCTATGTATCCAATCACCTGGTCGTCGTCATCTGGTGGCAGCAGCATGTGGTCGACCAACTCAGGAACTACTTGTCGATGCATAGCGGTGGTAACGAGATAGTGGCAGGATCTCGTGATATATTTACAAATCTGTTGTTGAATCCTCTAATCTGGTTAACCCCTCTCTACTGTGTCTGGCCAGCACATCCTATTAGTTGATCCACACAAAGTACTTAGGCGTGCACTAAAGATTTTGTCTTATTACCAGTGTTATCAAGTCGTTCTATTCATCTTTAGCCTCCTCATCCTCGGGACCGAAATCTGTCCGTTGTAATTATCTTCATATAAAGTTGTCCTTGACTAGAGAGGCATTCTTGAATTAGACCAAATTGCCTTAGAACCCTCATAGGTGCTTACGGTTGAATCTCTTCCAATCCTACCAACTCAATGAAGTACTTCCCTGGACTTCTCAAGATTGCCCTGCCACCCAACCAGGAAAATTTCCAATTTATGAATCCTCCACTTAGTTGGGTCAATATTTCTCGCCATTCTTCCTAGCCATGTAGTGTAGTCCAAAGCCTTTCCTTTCATTATGGTTGCGGATCATGTTACTGATGACAACATAGTCAACTGTTGCTTCCCTCTGAAAAAAGTGATATGTGGCTCATATCCGGAGTGGCAAGTTCCAACCCCCGAAGAAATCATATCCTCTCGATTATGCCGACAGTGCCCGAAATGTATTTGCCAATATCATGAGAATGAGTGTGACTTGAAAATTTACCCAGAAATTTGCAAAAACCAAGGGCAGCAGGTTGATGTTGATTCGTCCCTTTCTTTGTGGGAAATCCAGCAGTCCCAACAGCGCTAGAGAAAAGGTTAAGGGGTGGAGACTTTCCCATGCTGCTTGATTGCACTGGAATTCTTCAAGATGCCACTCATAGATCTCCCAGTGTTTGAATTTTTCAAATAGCTGGTCTAAACTCACCCATCCATCTTTGACGTTTCTCAAGTTTCATTTGCTTGTCAGACCCAGTGGATGGAGGAATCTGTGATCTGGCATGACAACTGGTAGTATTGGTTTCCGCCTGGCGAATTGTAACACCATGAAGATGGTAATCTCCTCCGGTATTGGCGTCAACTCACAATCAACAAACTTGAAGACCACCTTAGTTGGGTCCCAAAACTCTATCAGAAGCCTAGTAAGGACTTTGTCAGCTCGGATGTTCAGCAAGGCGGTCTGTGCTCCCAAGTGTGTTTTGATCTTGTTCCTGTGCTCCCATCAAATGTTCCTCCATCACTGCTTTAGCTTGTGCGGTAGACCCATGACCATGTTAATCTCAGGGACATTACGGTTGATTTCTATCTAAAGAGGTGAAAGGTTTAGTAAGTGTTTTGCTCTGGATCGTTAGTGTCTTATCTGGATTGGTTCGTTGTTCCAATAAAAACATATTGTTGGGTGCATGACTCGTTAACATTAAGGTGGCTTTCCTAATCATGAGTCAATTCCAAGGACTAATTCACCTAAGGTTTATGCAGAATGACCTATATTTGCTAAGAGTAGAGTGTTTCCTAATTTTGGAGTTGGACTGAATAACTACAATACATTATGTCAATTGACCTGACAAAGTCATTCTCTGAAACTAGAGAGTTTTGAAAGAAGGTTCAAAGGGTGTAAAAGATAACACTCGCGTGTCATTTGTGTGTGATTGTGTACAGTCAAGACTCGATAGGAAGGATATGATGATAGTGTATAAAGTAGTATGTGGTGGTAAAGCAGTAATATAAGCAAGTAAGTAGGTATGTGTATATTGAAAGCAAGTAGAATAAAGCACGTAAACATGTATTTGCAAATTAAGTACAATTAAAGTAGAATATAACAAACATCCCCAAAGTTCAAGTCTAGCCTAAATCTGCTAAGGTCAGAACCTAAGTGTAAAAACCCTAGAAGAGTCGCCATGTTGTTGCACCCTATTTTGCACTACTCAAAATAAAATACTACTAATGGTTCATCTGAAGTTGATAAAAAAAAGTCGCCACTTAATATTTTAAGGTATATTAGGGTACCTATTGGTTTGTAATATTATTATCCTAATGATCTATTAACCGGTGAGATTTGGTTAGGGTTCTAGTTATTCTAAGTGGAAGGTTTTAGGCACCCCTCAAAATATACTTGAGGTAGCTCCTTATGCTTAGGCTAGGTTCGAGGAAAGAAGTGTCTATATTCTGCTTAATCAGGTGCTTAAAGTCTATAAAAAGGTTCCAAGTCTTTATTTAAAGTTCATTATTTTATTAAAGAGGTGTATATGTGTTTTGAAAAGAAGTCATAAATTTTTGAATTGTATAATATAGGAAATCTCCTTGGAAATGTGTATACTTATAAGTTGAAAACTGGATATGCTTTAAGAATCTTGTAAGGAATTCTTTGTTCGGAAGGAAGTTGAGTATGTGTTTTAGAAAGGTAATTATTCGTAGGAAACTTAATAAAATAAGGGGACTATTTCAAAATGCACCTTAAGTTGGAACAAGTGTACCTTGTTTGAAAATTAATTCCAGCAAGAAGCGTATATTTTGAAAACTTGTTGAGGTCCCATTAGTTCACAAACATCAGCTGCGCTTGGTTTAGTTTCTTGAAAGCAGCTTCGCGATTGTTTTGCAGTTCTTATTTTCAAAGAGATTTCGTTTTGCTTTTGAATATGTCCAAGTCCAAACTTATTAAAAACTGTTAGTGACAACATGATAAGGTCTTTCATTTATTAAGAAATTAAATAAGTGATTGAATATTAAGAGTTTAAAGCAAGCAGAATTTTTGATTTTTTATTCTTTTACATATGGGCCTTGGTATGCCTACATCTATAAAGTAGATCAAAAATCAAAGGTATCCAATAATGAAGTTAGTCATTCAGGGATAAATGTATACACGATAAAAAATAACAATGAGTAGAGTTAAAAATCAGTGAGGGAGAGAGGCTGGACTCTTGGGATTTGGGCTTGGTAAGCTCAACCAGGCCCAGCTGAACTTGGACTAAGCGGCAGACTCCTATGCGCAAAAAGGGAGGCGGGCTGGATTTGGACTTTGGGCTTGAGTTACGATGGAACTTAGTAGGGCCAATTCGAAACATGCACACACAAAAATAAAAAATTATTAATGTATATCAAATGTAAAAAATGAAATAACGTAGGAATTATGACAAAACAATAATACAGAGCTAAAGAATATAGTGAGACATATTTCATTTGTATTAATTCTATGATGACTAATTGGAATCGGTGATTAATGGCTTAGGTTAAATCCAAGTTTATGGATAAAATACCGTGATGAACCCCTGGCACTTCACAGTTCACGAGAGTTTCACGGACCCCGAGCAGTGCTTCTGTCAGGAAAGAGTGCCTTATCCACTACCAGGTTTCACACCCAAATACAACTAACAACCTACTCCTAGTTTTCCTCAAAAGCTTTAACACAAACAAATGATCAACATTGTAATTTTCATATTGTAAGAATACAAACGGTAAGCACCAGAGTCAGGGTGAATCTTTTAGAAGTTCCAAACACACAAAAGTCTACAACTGCGAACAAATAAAATGATGTAATTCATTATCAAAGTAAGGACGCAGCCAAGGGCACAATGTTGACTCAAGCAAATTCCTATTAGAGTACAGGACATACCGACAGGCATGAGATTACTTGTGGAGATATAGTCAGACAGGTTTCATTAAGCTAAAAGCTGGGTATATAAACAGGTCCACTAGCATAGTATACCAACTAAACTCAATACATGATTTATTTTCAAGCTAACATGACAGACATGTAGGAATCAGGATAATATAGAGTTACAGCTAAGTCTAACAGCTAAACTCATGAGAACAGATCATCACCATCAATGGGAACAGATCCCTCAATGGGAGATATTCACATATTCAATCCAAGTAAGACACCATAGCAAAGTCAAAACCAGGAAAAATGATGACGTTCAAATCCACTACTAAAAAGTAAATGGACATAGTCACATGCAATATAATATACCCAATTACAAGTTTGGGTCAAAGCCCACGGAGAACAATACGTAGGCAATTAGGCAATGTAAGAGAATTATCGCTTATTATGCTAAGCCAAACACTTAGAATGGTTTTGAAAAAATATTTATAACTAATTGCGAAAATGTAAACTAACCTAGAAAGCAAGTAAAATGATCAATGGCTACAAGCATAGATACAAGGAAAATTACATTCAAGTAGCGAGCCAATGTGTTTCACGATTTTACAAATATGAACGTGTTTATATTAATTAGCCTCGGATAATAATTTTATATTAGCTTCGTTCGAAGACAAACAAGTCTTCGTAATTGAATTATCCCTAAAACAATTAAGAGATTAAGAGAATCCCAATATGGCTACAAGTACTTCAATCCTATCCCTGGATAGAATCTATAAAGTGAGGGTTAACACCTCAAGTTCTTTTTATTTAATCTTTCCTAACCCCGAACTATCTTTCACAAAATTAATTCGAAGTTAACGGGCAATTCCTAGGGTTAGCTAATCTCTTCGGAACAATAACTCACTTCAATACAAATAAAAATCATTCAGTACATAAGAAGAACAAGATATTTAGTCCACGCTTTAAATATGAATATTCTCATAAACAAGATTGAAGTGTTAAAATAAATACTACACACCTAGGTGTACAATACAAAGCAAGAAAATGAAGAAATGAGTAAAAATGGGCATGAAATTCTCAAAAAAAGCTTCAAATCTTCAAGACCTAAGTGTGTGTGCAAGAATCCTAGCTCCAATACTTGACTTCTCTAGTCAAGAGACTGAATAATAAGCCAAAGATCTATTTCCAATAAGTTAGGTCGTGTATTAAATGGATTGGGGATCAAAGGCATGAAATTCCATTTCTGCCCAGTTAATGTGTTATGCGATCGTAAAATAAGAAGCGCGATTGCGGTGACCAATTTCTGCAACGCTACGCGATCACCAAGCAAGAGACGCGTTCGCGTAGAATGTTTGACCAGTGGCTGACCAGCTTTACTTCTTCACATTTGCATGACTTTAATCGCGTTCGCGATGGCTTAACTTTCTAAACTTTCGCGATCGTGAAAAGCATTCACTAGCAACACTTAATTTTTTCCTTTAAGCACATTTTGACTTGTTTTCTTCCGTATCTTCTATAAATCACCTGATACCTGAAATATGCCAATAAACCTCAATAAATGCCTTAACTTCTCAACATACTTTACAAAATCCTATGTATCAAGAAAATGTACCAACTTATTAGCAAGTAAAGGTTATCACATAGGTGCAAATATACAGTCTCCAAAATTAAAGTCATAGAATAGTTTATGAACACTGCAAGGACTAACATGACAGAGGTAAACCAAGGTGCAAAGGTTATTAGTTGGAGGAAGCTCACAAAAGGCTCAAATAGTCATGAGAGGGTGAATATTAAGCTCACTACATGGATCAATAGGGAACAGTCTTCCTAACACAGTTAGCAAGGTTCATTACATGACTTCTTTAATTATCAAATTATTACAAAAAACACATAAGGGTTATTCTGTTAAGACTACATATTCAGGCTGCTTATAAGAGCCAAACAGGTCAACATGAGAATAGGATCTGAATCAAACAGAAGAACATTACAGGTATTAAGATGGCTTGATGTAGCAAGTTAACAGTGTTCTCAAGAAGAGCTTAAGGGTCTGATTTTACACAAAGCTAGTTACTTAATTAACATACTACAAATAATATTGTTAACATATGAAGCTTTAACAGAATCTAAGACTAAAAACTATACATAGATTACTGGATATGCAGAAGAAGCAGATTATCACATTTATTACCTGAGACTATTATAGTGGACAAGTTGAATACAAGACATGAAATATAAGGAATACACTTATAAGACCAACATAATGGCATAAGTAGGAAGGTCAAATAATCTAGAGGTACAGGAACAAAAAGAGGAGTTAAAAAGCATGATTTCAGTTTACCTAATATTATTGTTCAACTAATAGAGGTAATAAGGTTCAGTTACACATATTTGATACCACTATCAGTATAGCATATTTCAATCAGAAAATCCCTAAGTTAACAGTGGAGAAGAGCATGCAAAGACTAGTTGTAACAAAAATAATTTCATACAATCAATAGCTAACATAAACGATGGAAAATTAGTTAGGAAATCATCACGAACACAAAACCATACGACTAATTCAAAGCAAAAGAGGGGGGTCAATAAGCACTAACCTTCTGCAAGGCAGCAAACCAAGCGAGAGGTGTTCAACAACCTTTAAGGGATCGAAACTCAAGACCAATACAGCAATCGAACTCAAACCGGAGAAGAGGAAGGAAACAAAAAATCAGAGAGTACTTGGTGAGGAAACCTTAAACTTTAACTCTTTTTCTTTCTTTATTTCTTTTGTGTTTCGAATCGTATTCAATGTCTAGTAGGTGAAGACATTGAATGCCCATTTTATAGTGGCATTCAAGCCTTAGGGTTTAGATCTGTTTGAATTGAGAGTGGAAAGTGATGAAGAGTTGATGATGACATCAATAGAGGGGAAACTAGTGAAAAACATAGGGTTAAAAAGCAAAATTGATTTAACTGGGCATGTAGAAACGGTCATTGAATGTGAAGACCCATTAGATAAATGTTATTCTTTATCTAGACGTCACTGCGTTTGACCTCTGGATAAATAATAACAATGGTGAAATCAGAGATAAGCAACCATGCATGCCATGGATTTGAAAGAACAAAGGAAATATTGACAGATTTGAAGTTGCATAGTTTAGGTCTAGGGTATAAATTGGGAATTTTGAATATTGGGTGATGAAAACGGATGTAATCGGTTAGATTCGTAGATTATAGGGACAAATTTGTGCAAGGTTTTCGGATTGATGAGGTTGATGGGGATGAAACAAATGAGAGAGAATGGGAAAGAAGGGTGGCCGGTTGGGTCAAAATGATTTAGGGTTAGGGGTGTTTGGTAGGTTTAAAGTGCACGAATGAATCTAGGTTGTTGGATCGTTTGATCAACGGCCCAGATATTTCAAGGTATAAAAATTAATAATAATATTTTTGATGAAAAATTGGTGGCCATTGGATCATTGTAATCCAAAGGCAGAGTTGAGTTATGGCAACGATTTAAAAAATAAAGTTAATAAAAATGGATTAATGTGAACCGTCAATGATATGAGCCAACGGTCTAGATCCTTTTGTGCTTTTTTTGTGAGTGTGCAAGATGGGGGACGTGGCACGATGCCATTGGTTCCGTAGAGATGGTGCGGATTTCCATAATGGAACTAAGGAGGTGGGTCTGGACCGGGTCAGGGGTTCCGGCTCGTGTATTTGGGCCAAGAACATCTGAAATAGGATTTAAATCATAGCCACTTTGAGTATAGTTGATTAATTGCAAATGTAGCCTTTTGAGCTTTTAACCTCTCAAAAATAAACTTAATTAAACTTAATTAATTCTAATTAAATGTGATACAATATAATTATCAAATACATTACAAATTACTGTAAGAAAAATGTATTTATTAAAATTCTTCATTTATTGAATTGTGAAATTAATTTTGGTTAATTAAAGTAAATAAGACAATATAATTATAAAATAATGACTAACTCATCAAAATTAATTATAAAACTTGTTTATTAAGACATAAGAGTTATTTTAATATTTCCAAATAGTAAGAGTAATATAATTTATAAATTTAATGCTAAATTGCTATTAATTCAACAATACTAAATTTTACTACCCATTATATTTTAGGAAAAATAAGTATAATTGATTAAAAATATTTTATTACATCCATTATCGATTAATAAGCATAAGTAATTATATATTAAGAGGGAGGGTCAAAATTGATCGTCAGCAGTTGCCCCCTCTTTGACCGGAGATGATGAAAGAGTTTTTGGGCAAAGAAATTGACTCAAAGACCAATTTTGTCCTGACTCTAGGCGTGTATTGCATAAATGGTATGTGGATTTGGGAAAGATGATGAGTTGTGAGATTAGGGGTCGAATTCGGGCTTTGAATCGCCTACGTAACTCGGGCTTAACGAGGATCAAGCCTTATGCAGTACTGGATGGTGATTTTTTTGGGGAGGGGGGGGGAGAGGGGCACTTGCAGGAATTACCCCAGTGACGATACTGCAAGACGGAGGGATTTTGCAACCCGAATAACTTTATAGATTGTAGCTTGATTAGGAGACTTGAAGGACTTGACGATTTTGGAGTTTTACTGGTCGAATTGAGTTGGAGTTTGGATCCTTGGCTCGCTTAGGAGTTTGTTGTTCCTCATAGCAGTATATCTTTGTTTGCTGCTTAGGAGGAGAAGTTCCACGTTGTAGTGTTTGATCGTGCAAAACGAAGATGTACACGTACCCACAAATCGTTATGCAAATACATTGAGATATGATATATATATATATATATATATGCAGGAATAATGTCACATGGGTGCCGACTAACTGTTATTTGGGATCTTGGGTAGATGAGATGTTTGAATCTGAAATCTTCGAGCTCTGGAGCATAATTTGGGATGTCGGGGATGGGCTTTTGAATTTAAATTTATTGTTAGTCGAGCTTTGTATTGTTCTGCAGTTCTCATAGCATTTGAATATCAACGCGATGGAAGTAGTTTACTTTGAATGTAAAATCTCCGCATGATGGGAGTATCTACGCACGATGGGATTATTTGAGTTTGAATGTAAAAATGCTTGTAAACTGCATAAATTAAACATCAAAACATTCAAGATAAAGCAGAGAAGTAAATGAGCATTTCTAAGAGATATTCTTGACTGGAAAACTAATTTGCGGCCATCGATTCGCGAAACGTGTGACAATATGGGATGGTCCATCCTTCGATTTGTGAAGTTGGCAGCAAGGTTTGCAACTATCTACTTGGAATCTCCGATATGGCAGAGTGACGGTGCAGTCTGTGCGAAGTGATCCAGTTGGAGAAGCAAACAATTTGCTATATTCAGGGCTTCGATTAGCGAGGACAGGAGGCTCGATATGTACAAGATGCTTCGACTGGTAGAGCAAATGGTTTGCTATATACAGGGCTCCGATTTGGGGACAACGGCTTGATATGTACAAGATGCTCCAATTGGTAAAGCAGACGATTTGATATATATAGGGTGCTTCGATTGCGTTGAAGACTTGATTCTAGATACCTGCAAAGAATTTGAAGTTAGTCCGTAACCATAAGAGAAAATGGATTGAATATTCTCGGGTCCGTCATTATTCCCAATGCGCTGGGATCCTTTGATTCCTATCGATCCTGCAGTCAAAGAATAATTCTTAGTAGGGGCGTTGATTTGTGTTGATCGTGGACCTGGCCTTGCCCCGGATCTGGTGGGTTATGCCACGAAGTACGACAGGGGGAAGAGTAGAAATTCTAAAAGTTACTTTAAAAGTGGTTTATGTTTTATGGAAAATGCCATTGTTCCGGATTATGACATGTTTAGAAGTTCTTACTGAGAGTATCATTTTTGCATGGCTCTATCCTATTGAAGACGATCTTCTAGATATGTCCCTAATGACGTAGCTTCTAGCCATCACAGTCAAGCGAAATCAGGACTGAATGAAGTTCTAGGATGATTAAATGATGAAGTGAATTATGAAGCCCGAGCCTGACTCAGGCAGCCTACGTATCTAAATGAAATCATGTCAAAATGTAGTTTGATTACAATAGATGCATAGTGGTATGAAATTTGTAATGATATGACCGAGTATGATATGACCGAGTATGTCCGGATTCAGATTTGGAGGTTCCTAGGATATTTTTGGCTCTAATAGTCAAAAGTCGCAAATTTTAAGGTGTCAAAGGTGCACAAGTTTGACCAAGAGTTACTTTGATGTTATTGGGTTGAGATTGTTGTTTCCGGACTTGGAATAGGTTCTTTATGTCATTTGCGACTCATTTGCGATATTTGGTTACATTCCGAGTTGGTTTGATAGGAATTGGACGTTTGGTTAGAAGTTCTGAAGCTTAAGAGTTTAAGAGAAGTTCAATTGATAGTTTGATCATCGATTTTTAGATGTGGTAATCTTGCATGTGTTTGGAGGCTTTAAATATGTCTGGGTAGTGTTTGCGGACTTACCAGTATGATTGAACGGGGTCCTGGGTTGCTCGAGTTAGTTTCAGACCACCCGAAGCTTGGTTGAATTGCTGATGATTGTTGTTGTCTAGTTTGCTTCGCAATCGTGAAGGCTTGTGACTTGTATTTTGCCGGGTCTCGGGATTTATATACGCTGAGTTGTAACGTTGTTTTTATACAGCTGCTGAGTTTGAGACTTATATCTATTGTTATTTCTATTATTTCGCATGTTGTTAGGCTTACCTAGTCTTAGAGACTAGGTACCGTCACGACGTCCTATGGAGGAAAATTGCGGTCATGACACGAGGTTAGACTTCGCACATATATTGTACATGGGGTCGGTTATACGCATACTTCGCACTGCACTTCTTGTGCAGATACCAGAGTTGATCCCATCAGCGTAGTGAGATTACCTGGATTCCAGCTACTTGTGGAGACTTAAGGTATAGCTACACGGCGTCTGCAGCCCTGAAGTTCCCTTCTATTTCATCATTGCTATTTAATTAGATTCAAGCAGTTGTATTTATTCAGACTATTATCTATACCACTCTAGACATTCATGTATTCGTGACTCTAGTTTCAGGAATTGTGTTTGGATTACGTTGTTCAGTAGTTAATCACCTTATTTCAGACTATTCGGTTGTTGTTGTTAACATTTTCTTTTTAATTGTTAAAACCGATTAAATAATCTTGCTAAAGTTGGTTTGCCTAGCAAGTGAAATGTTAAGTGCCGCCACGATCCTGATGATGGGAACCGTTCTCCTATTTGATGCTTTACGAACGCTAATTTGTTATTTTTTTTACTTTTAGGGATGGTTGGTTTGGTTTCGGGAAGATTTTGGAATAAATTGGAACAAGGTTTGACTTTTGTGTAAACGACCTCAAAATGGTGCTTTGATGGTTCTACTAGGTTCGTATGGTGATTTTTGACTTAGGCGTATGTCCGGATTCAGATTTGGATGTTCCTAGGATATTTTTGCCTCTAATAGTCAAAAGTTGCAAATTTTAAGGTGTCAAAGGTGCACAAGTTTGACCAAGAGTTACTTTGATGTTATTGGGTTGAGATTGTTGTTTTCGGACTTGGAATAGGTTCTTTATGTCATTTGCGACTCATTTGCGATATTTGGTTACATTCCGAGTTGGTTTGATAGGAATTGGATGTTTGGTTAGAAGTTCTGAAGCTTAAGAGTTTAAGAGAAGTTCAATTGATAGTTTGATCATCGATTTTTAGATGTGGTAATCTTGCATGTGTTTGGAGGCTTTAAATACGTCTGGGTAGTGTTTGCGGAATTACCAGTATGATTGAACGGGGTCCTGGGTTGCTCGAGTTAGTTTCAGACCACCCGAAGCTTGGTTGAATTGCTGATGATTGTTGTTGTCTAGTTTGCTTCGCAATCGTGAAGGCTTGTGACTTGTATTTTGCCGGGTCTCGGGATTTATATACGCTGAGTTGTAACGTTGTTTTTATACAGCTGCTGAGTTTGAGACTTATATCTATTGTTATTTCTATTATTTCGCATGTTGTTAGGCTTACCTAGTCTTAGAGACTAGGTACCGTCACGACGTCCTATGGAGGAAAATTGCGGTCATGACACGAGGTTAGACTTCGCACATATATTGTACATGGGGTCGGTTATACGCATACTTCGCACTGCACTTCTTGTGCAGATACCAGAGTTGATCCCATCAGCGTAGTGAGATTACCTGGATTCCAGCTACTTGTGGAGACTTAAGGTATAGCTACACGGCGTCTGCAGCCCTGAAGTTCCCTTCTATTTCATCATTGCTATTTAATTAGATTCAAGCAGTTGTATTTATTCAGACTATTATCTATACCACTCTAGACATTCATGTATTCGTGACTCTAGTTTCAGGAATTGTGTTTGGATTACGTTGTTCAGTAGTTAATCACCTTATTTCAGACTATTCGGTTGTTGTTGTTAACATTTTCTTTTTAATTGTTAAAACTGATTAAATAATCTTGCTAAAGTTGGTTTGCCTAGCAAGTGAAATGTTAAGTGCCGCCACGATCCTGATGATGGGAACCGTTCTCCTATTTGATGCTTTACGAACGCTAATTTGTTATTTTTTTTTACTTTTAGGGATGGTTGGTTTGGTTTCGGGAAGATTTTGGAATAAATTGGAACAAGGTTTGACTTTTGTGTAAACAACCTCAAAATGGTGCTTTGATGGTTCTACTAGGTTCGTATGGTGATTTTTGACTTAGGCGTATGTCCGGATTCAGATTTGGAGGTTCCTAGGATATTTTTGGCTCTAATAGTCAAAAGTTGCAAATTTTAAGGTGTCGAAGGTGCACAGGTTTGACCAAGAGTTACTTTGATGTTATCGGGTTGAGATTGTTGTTTCGGGACATAGAATAGGTTCTTTATGTTATTTGGGACTCATTTGCAAAATTTGGTAACATTCCGAGTTGGTTTGATAAGAATTGGACGTTTGATTGGAAGTTTTGAAGGTTAAGAGTTTAAGAGAAGTTCAATTGATAGTTTGATTATCGATTTATAGATGTGGTGATCTTGCACGTCTTTGGAGGCTTTATATACGTCCGGATAGTGTTTGCGGACTTATTGGTATGATTAGACGGGGTCCTGGGTTGCTCGAGTTAGTTTCAGACCACCCAAAGCTTGGTTGAATTGCTTATGACTGTTGTTGTCTAGTTTGCTTCGCGATCACCAAGGCTTGTGACTTGTATTTTGCCGGGTCTCGGGATTTATATATGCTGAGTAGTAACGTTATTTTTATACAGCTGCTAAGTTTGAGACTTATATCTATTGTTATTTTTATTATTCCGCATGTTGTTAGGCTTACCTAGTCTTAGAGACTAGGTGCCGTCACGACGTCCTATGGAGGAAAATTGTGGTCATGACACGAGGTTAGACTTCACACTTATATAGTACTTGGGGTCGGTTATACTCATACTTCGCTCTGCACTTCTTCTGCAGATACCGGAGTTGATCCTTGCAGCGTAGTGAGATTACCTGGATTCAACTACTTGTGGAGACTTAAGGTATAGCTACACGGCGTCTGCAGCCCTAAAGTTCCCTTATATTTCATCATTGCTATTTATTTAGATTCAAGCAGTTGTATTTATTCAGACTATTATCTATAGCACTCTAGACATTCATGTATTCGTGACTCAAGTTTCCGGGATTGTATTTGGATTACGTTGTTCAGTAGTTAATCACCTTATTTTAGACTATTCGGTTGTTGTTGTTAACATTTTTGTTTTAATTGTTAAAACTGATTAATAAATCTTGCTAACGTTGGCTTGCCTAACAAGTGAAATGTTAAGTGCCGCTACGATCCCGAGGATGGGAACCTTTCACCTATTTGATGCTTTACGAACGCTAATTTGTTGTTTTTTTGACTTTTAGGGATGGTTGGTTTGGGTTTGAGAAGATTTTGGAATAAATTGGAACAAGGTTTGACTTTTGTGTAAACGACCTCAGAATGGTGTTTTGATGGTTCTAATAGGTTCGTATGGTGATTTTTGACTTAGGCATATGTCCGGATTCCGATTTGGAGGTTCCTAGGATATTTTTGGCTCTAATAGTCAAAAGTTGGAAATTTTAAGGTGTCGAAGGTGCACAAGTTTAACCAAGAGTTTCTTTAATGTTATCGGGTTGAGATTGTTTTTTGGGGACTTGGAATAGGTTCTTTATGTCATTTGGGACTCATTTGCAAAATTTGGTAACATTCCGAGTTGGTTTGATAGTTATTGGACGTTTGGTTGGAAGTTCTGAAGCTTAAGAGCTTAAGAGAAGTTCAATTGATAGTTTGATCATCGATATATAGATGTGGTGATTTTGCATGTGTTTGGAGGCTTTAAGTACGTCCGAGTAGTGTTTGCGGACTAATTGGTATGATTGGACGGGGTCCTGGGTTGCTCGGGTTAGTTTCAGACCACCCAAAGATTGGTTGAATTGCTTATGACTGTTGTTGTCTAGTTTGCTTCGCGATCGCGAAGGCTTGTGACTTGTATTTTGCCGGGTCTCGGGATTTATATATGGTGAGTTGTAATGTTGTTTTGATACAGCTGCTGAGTTTGAGCTTATATCTATTGTTATTTCTATTATTCTGCATGTTGTTAGGCTTACCTAGTCTTAGAGACTAGGTGCCGTCACGGCAACCTATGGAGGCAAATTAGGGTCGTGACACTAGGTTAGGCTCAGCTCTTACAGAGTACACGGGGTCGGTTGTACTCACACTACACTCTACACTTCTTGCGCAGATACCGGAGTTGATCCCAGTAGCCTAGTGAGATTACCTGGATTCAACTACTTGTGGAGACTTGAGGTATAGCTACATGGCGTCTGCAACCCTGAAGTCCCCTTCTATTTCATCATTGCTATTTATTTAGATTCAAGGAGTTATATTTATTCAGACTATTATCTGTAACACTCTAGACACTCATGTATTCGTGACTCCAGTTTCTAGGATTGTATTTAGATTACGTTTGTTCAGTAGTTATTCACCTTATTTCAAACTATTCGGTTGTTGTTGTTAACATTTTTGTTTTAATTGTTAAAATTGATTAGTAAATCTTGCTAACTTTGGCTTGCCTAGCAAGTGAAATGTTAAGTGGCGCCACGATCCCGAGGATGGGATTCCAGGTCGTGAAATTAAATGTGGTAAAATATAATTATCAAATATATTATACGTTACTGCAACTAGTTATTTATTTATTAAAATACTTCATTTATTGAGTTGTGAAATTAATTTCTTCTAATTAAAGTAAATAAGGTAATATAATTATAAATTTAGGATTAATTCATTAATTATAAAACTTGTTTATTAAGGCATAAGAGTTACTTAATAGCTTCAAATAGTAAGAGTAATATAATTTATAAATTTAATACGAAATTGCTAATAATTCAACAATATTAAGTATTATTACCTAATATTTTTTAGGAAAAATAAGTATTATTGATTTAAAATATTTTATCACATCCATTATAAATTAATAAGCATAACTAATTAAAAAAGGGATGGTCAAAATTGATCGTCAACAGCAGTCCAGTATCGAGATGGCTTCGCACGAAGCCTTATATAGGAGGTGATATCGTTCTCTTGTTCGATGGTTTGAGTTGGGTGACTCTAGATTGTTAGGCATAAATTTTGTTTATGATGCTTTAGAGGAGATGAAATTGATTCAGGAGCGGCTTCGTACAGCGCAATGCAAGAAAAAGAGTTATGCTGATAGGAATATTAGGGATGTAGCTTTCATGGAGGGTGGAAAGGTCTTCTCCAAGTTTCTCCTATGAAGGGCATGATAAGAATTGGGAAGAAGGGCAAGTTGAGCCCTTGGTACATTGGTCCTTTCGAGGTGTTGGGGAGAGCTGGTTGAGGTGGCCTACAGACTTACTTTGCCACCCAGCATATCAGGAGCTCATCCGGTATTCCACGTTTTCATGCTTCAGAAGTACTAGGAGGATAAGTCATATGTGTTGCATTTTAGTTCAGTACAGTTGGATGAGAATCTAGCTTATGAGGAGGAGTCAGTGGCCATTTTGGATAGGCAGGTCCAGAACCTGTGGTCCAAGTCTATTGCATCTGTGAAGGTCCAGTGGAGAGGTCGATTGGTAGAGTATGATACTTGTGAGACCGAGAATGATATGCGGAGCAAACATACTCATCTTTTTGATATCCTAGGTATGATTCTAAACCCATTCGAGGACGAATATGTTTTAAGAAGGGGAGAATGTAACAACCTGACCCGGTATTTTGTGTGTTTGAGACCCGTTCCCCTATTTGATGATTTACGTATGCTTATTTGTTATTTTTTGACTTACGAGGATTGTTGGTTCGGTTTAAGGAATATTTGGAATAAATTAGAACACTTAGTTCCATGATTAGAAGCCTAACTTATAATTGTTGACAAGGTTTGACTTTTGTGCAAACGACCTCAGAATGGTGTTTTGATGGTTCTAATAGATTCGTATGGTGATTTTGTGCTTAGGCGTATGTCCGGATTTAAATTTGGTGGTTCCTAGGATATTTTTGGCTCTAATAGTCGAAAGTTGGAAATTTTAAGGTGTCGAAGGTGCACAAGTTTAACCAAGAGTTACTTTAATGTTATCGGGTTGAGATTGTTTTTTGGGGACTTGGAATAGGTTCTTTATGTCATTTGGGACTCATTTGCAAAATTTGGTAACATTCCGAGTTGGTTTGATAGGAATTGGACGTTTGGTTGGAAGTTCTGAAGCTTAAGAGCTTAAGAGAAGTTCAATTGATAGTTTGATCATCGATTTACAGATGTGGTGATTTTGCATGTGTTTGGAGGCTTTAGATAGGTCCAGGTAGTGTTTGCTGACTTTTTGGTATGATTGGACGAGGTCCTTGGTTGCTCGAGTGAGTTTCAGACCACTCGAAGCTTCGTTGAATTGCTGATGACTGTTCTTTTCTGGTGTGCTTTGCGATCGGAAAGGCTTATTTTGGGAAGCATAGAGAAGGTCATGATAGCAAAGGGTTGGGGCTGTTGGTCTTCGCGTTTATGGGTGAAGGGCTCATGTTCACCTAAGAAGAGAGGCTGGCTGGGAGCCGGCTGGGGTTAGCCTTCACGTCCGCGAAGTATGGGACACGTTTAGGTAGGCTTAAGTTGCCAGTTCATCATGTTTGCAGGTGCTTGACTGTGATCGCGAAGGTTCTTTTTGTTAGTGGCTGTTTGTGCTTCATGAATGCAAGGCTTGGGTCGCGTTCGCAAAGGGTATCACTGGGCAGACTTTTAAGAGTTTTAGTTTCGGAACTTAGACCCATTATTTCATATTTTGAGTCGTAGACATGGAGAGGGGAGATTTTTTATTAGGATTTTCACACAAGGCAAGAGGGTAAGTGATTTTACTTGATTTAACATTTTATCTTATTTACCCATGGTTTATTACACATAGATTATGAGAGTTAAAAGAGAAATTTGGGGATTTTAACTATGCTTTTGGAGAGTAAAAATGGAAATTTGAACCCCGATTTGGAGTCAGATTTGGGTCAAACTTGTATATTTAGACTCGTATTCAAATGGGTAGTCGGGATTTGTGACTTTGTCGGGTTCGGGGAAGCGTACCCGGGTTGACCTTTTGGTTGAGTTTTTGAAATTTGATAATGAATGGAGCTTTATTATTTGGAATTGATTCTTGAGCCTTGTTTGATGTTATTGAGATATTTTTTGTTATATTTGACCCGTCCGCAAGCCAATTCTAAAGCCAAGGGTTTTTTGGAGTGTTGATTCTTGCACTTTGTTGGAAGTATCTTTCCTAGGCTTGGCTTGAGGGTATCTTCCCCATAGACCATGATGCTTGCTATATGTTAGGAGTACACATGTATGTGGTGACGAGCGTATATGCGTACACCGTGGTTATTCATGATCTGGATAGACTTTAGGCTATTGTGTGCCTTGTTTTGCTAGCATGCCTTCGTGTTACCATGTTTCTCTACTTATATGACTATTTGAGCTATTATTCATGCTAGAAACTATGTCTAGCTTATGTACTTATCTATTCGAGACATGATAGGTCTATTTTTGCTATGTTGAGCTAATTGCCTTGATTGTAGCCATATTTTTCAGTAAAGATATTATATCTGCGTGTTATAACACCATATATGTATACTTCTTACATGTTATCTCATATGCTGTTGGTATCTTTACTTGTGTGACATAGGTTGAGTGGATTTGTGGCACGTTGGTATAATTTGTACGGTATATTGATTTCTGATACAATAAGATGTTGACATGTTGAGACTTGAGGGGATTAATAAATGAATAGAGCCGTGATAATAATGCTAGTTAGGTGAAACGTATGCCAGGCCCCCTATTGGGCTAAGTGATTTTCATATTGAGGTGATGCATGCGCCAGGCCAATTTGGCTGAGTTGTGATGATCGTTGACTTTTGATCTGATCAGCACTTGGGCTAGGATCCGCCTCTCGAGAGTTAGGCCATAACCCATGTTACTTTGGGTCCTATGAGTGCAGGCACTTGGTATGTGCTTAGTGAGGGCTTTATGCCAGGAACACATAGAGTGCTGTGGTTGTGCTTACTTGATGATTTAACTGTGAATCTGTTGATTTTGGCATTGATACTTTTCATGCAGGCATACAGTCATATCTTCCTCAGGCTAATTGATACTTTATATCTTGAAATTAATTCCTTAACTAATTTAATCGGAATGTATGCCTATTTCCCTGTTAATGTGATTAAGTTGAACTTGCTACTTTTTAGATGCTTTTCCTTTTGCTATTATCATTATGATATTACTATTATTGTTGGCTATTTAAAGTGAGTAGCAGACTTTGCCAATCTCGTTGATATCTTCAATCCGAGCTTAGGCTTGTTACTTACAGAGTAAATGTGGTCGGTTGTACTCATACTACGCTCTGCATTTTATGTGCAGATCTAGGTGCTATTCATAGAGTTGATTGTTAGAGATTCATACCAGCACTTGTTGGAAATTTCAAGGTAGCGTTGTTGTTCCGTTCGCATGCCTTGGGGTCCATTCCTTGCCTTTGTTATTACTATTTATGTACTCCAGACAGTATTGTATTGTTATTCAGACCATTGTACTTACTTATTCTATAGAGCTCATGTACTCATTCAGACCAGGTTCTGGGATAATATTTCAGTTTTATCGCTATTGCTCAAAGTTATTTATCTTATTCCGCTTTTGAGACTATTTCTTAATGTTATTGAAATTTATTTCTTTGTACTGAATGTTGACTTTCCTATCAACTAGTGTTAGTCGCCATCACGACTTTGGAGGGATTTGGGGTCGTGACACAAAAATGTCAACTTCC
Source organism: Nicotiana obtusifolia (assembly GCA_002018475.1). Lineage (NCBI taxonomy): Eukaryota > Viridiplantae > Streptophyta > Magnoliopsida > Solanales > Solanaceae > Nicotiana > Nicotiana obtusifolia. The sequence goes on along the minus strand of MCJB01049497.1, from coordinate 117,521 downwards.
AAATTTACAAAAGAAAATCACCAAAAACTACTTTTAGAAGGGGCTATACTCGGACTGGATAGAGATCGGACTGTTCTAAACACCGGACCAAAGAATAGGTCTACTAGCTAGGGAAAAGGGTAAGGGATACAAGCCGTAGAAATCGGTCAAGACGGGCAGTAGCAGCCTCTTTATCTTTCAACATTTTCTCCCTCGACTGCTTGTTTGTTTTCCTTCAAAGAGGCAATCTCCTCATTCAGCCTTTTAATATCCTTCTTGGCCTCCTTCAAATTATTGATCATCTTGGTGATCGGATTGTTGCTCTTAGTAGCAGGTTTTATGTCCAGAACGTCAAATTCCTATAGTGTAGCACTGTCAAACATATCCTTTTTGGTTCCCTTCTTTCTTTCTCCCACTAAGATCTTAATGTGAGCAAAAACATATACGGAATGAGTGGCTGCCTAAGCATGTGCTTAATCATCATTACTGGGAGGTTCAGTAGCATGTCTTTGTCAATCAACTACATCACTGCCATGTCGAACATAGTGAGCTCTTTCCTTCATTTTTTCCTTGGCAACACAAACTTGTTCACCACTCATACAGGAGCTTGTGACTCGATTTCATTTCCCCTTTATACGCCTTCTCTTCTCCAGTCTTGCTTCCTTGGGAGACCTTCTCAGTTAGATACCCCACTACATGGTCTTCATGAACCTTGATTCACTTCCATTTGACATTAGTGTCAAACCTATTGGTTGGGATCCTCAAAATCTATTCCAAGCAATCAACATGAAAGGTCATCTCGACCCTATTCCGCAACAGTGCTCATCGTTTCATCCTCCAGCGATTGAAGGTTAGAGTAGAAGTCAAACACTTCCTCCTCGTGCACTACTGGAAGTGGAGAAAGAAACAGATGGGTTCACTGCTGGAAATGCAACTTCTCCTTCAACTTATTCATCCCCACTTCACCAACAACCTCGAGGTCAATCAATGTTCCCTTCAACACATTCATATCATTGAACCAAGTCTTTTTGCCTATTCTTGCAACTTTTTCTTCAGTCTTTCTTATCCTTTTTGAACTGATTTGTAGCTCCTCAAGATTAGATTCCACTTTCCTTTTTGGAGTCCTCCTCGTCTTCTCTTGGGTGGTTCTAGATGAACCAGCCTTTTCTTTTTAGTGGAATCTCCTCTTCTTCTTGTCCCTCATCATCAGTGTTCACGGCCTTCACATCGGACGGATCATCCCTCAATACAAACTCTCTTTATTCTTTCTTTTCTCTTTTCTCTTTTCTTAATCGCCTTAGCATCCTTCTCTAGAAGTGCTTTCCTTTTATCCTAGTGGTAGGAGTCCTTTCTTGGGTAATTGTTCTCTCTTGGAAATCATTGTTATTCTCCTACCAGTGAAGTTAAAACCCTTCTTCTGTAGCCTTTTCTTCTCAATGTTCAACCCCTTAACTAGACGTTCCCACTCTGTGTCAGTCAGACTGACACCTAAAGAACTAGGTTCTTTGTCAGCTTCTTCAACAATTACATCGTCACCAACACCTGCAGTGCAAGTGACCTTAAAAACCTCCTTCTATTCCCCCGCTCTCTTGTACTTTCTCCATACCTTTATTAGCACCAAAAGGACCTGGTTGAGGTAAGGGCTTTTAGGGCAACACTAATACTCTCATGCTCTTTCCCCTTTCTAACTTCCTTATCACTCTCCTTCTTGTCCAACTACCGTAGATTTCTCAATGTTTTTGCTCACTCATGTACCCTTATCCTCAATACCAGTTTCTTTTTCGGCCCCGTCTACTCTTCCACTCATTGGTACGGGTGTCAGTTTCTTCTCCAACAGCTACAAGGCTTTCTTATTCTTACATAGGGTTGCGATTTGGGTTGGTTTTAGATTTGAGGCTGACATGAGAAGCATCACCAGTGATTTTGGTGTGCTCAGCTTCAGAAGAAACAGATTGGGAAAGATTTTTTTGTGTTAGACATTGTCAGGGTTCTACAGGATTTTAAAGGTTTTTGAAACTTGAGGTTTTCTTGCTTTTACAGCTTAAGCAAAAAGACGAGAAGATTTGAGAGAGATTTGTGAGAGATTATGCATGAGAAAGGGACTTAAATAGGGGAGAAATGATTTGAAAGTTCTAAATCAAATCAATTAGGGATTTTAATTCCCAATTAGTTCCTGATGGGAAGGGGTTAGCCACAATTTAAATGTTGAAAATTGGTGGTTCTAATTGGCTTTAACTTAGGCGGTAGAGACGTATTGTTAATGACTCTATGAACCTATTCTTTTTCTCACGCGGACTAATGGAACTCATGATTACTCTTTTATGACATGGATATTATCATTATTTAACACAAAAAAACTGATTTTCAATGGAGCAATTTTAAAATGTTAATGCAACTATCTATTAGAGAGGAGGTACATACTTGATGGCAAAGAACCAGTTTCTTTTATTTATTTTCTCAATGTGGTTGAGTTTCCTCTAAGAATTGGGAGTGTCATTAGGACTCATATAGGCTACTTGACCATACTATGTGTGCATACATGTTACACTATAAGAATTATTTAGATATTTTTATAGACTTAGACATAATAGACACTTTAATTTACACATAGAAAATCATTAAGGGAATCAATAATATGCTTAATTCATCTTGATCAAACCGAGCCCCGAGCGGTTCTTGTCATAGTGATTCCTACTTAAAAAGTGATGCCTAACATTAATATATTATATCCTCTTACGATGAACCGGGTTCTTGCCATGTTTACTGCACTTGTGTTGTCACAAAATATTGGAGCCCGTTCAATCATCATATTATTATCTTCTAAATATTGCTTGATCCATAACAATTGTGCACAACAGGATGCTGTAACAACATACCCAGCCTCTGCAATTGACAAAGCCACATGTTTTTCTTTATTGAATACCAAGAGATCAAGCCTGAACGTAGGAAGTGAACCATACCAGGTGTTCTCTTCCAATCAACCAAGTACCTAGCATAATCAAAATCTGCATATCCCACCAAGTCAAAAGTACCACCCGATGAATATCAACGAACCACGTCTTGAGTTCCTTTCAGACACCTCAAGATTCTCTTCACAGCTTTCACATGTGACACTTTGGGATTTTATTAAAACCTAGCATAAATTCCAAAACTAAACACAATATGTAGTTTACTTGTAGTTAGATATGAGAAAGATACAATAATACCCCTATATAATTCTTTATCCATCGGAGAACCAGATACAACCACATCCAATAGAGTAGCAGTGGCTTTAAGAGTATCAATTCTCTTTGCGTTGATCCATATCAATCTTTTGGAATAGTTCCTTGATTAATTATATTGATGTATGATCATCCCATTCTCAATTTGTTAACTTGTAGCCCAAGTATGCAGTTTATCTCTACCATCAAACTCCTGTCAAATTCACTTCCCATTAACTTTGCAAACTCTTTAGACAATGATTCATTAGTAGTACCAAAATGATATCATCAACATATTAGTATATTTACCCCTCTTCAAGAGAAATAGAGTGCAGTTAATTTTACCCCTTGTAGCCCGTTCTAAATATGAAATTTTGATAATCTCTCATACCATGCCCTAGGTGCTTGCTACACTTCATACAAAGCCATGACCAAATTGTAAACTTGATCGGGAAACTCATGGATTTCAAAACTTGGAGATTGACACACAAATAATTCTTCCTTCATATATCCATTCATAAACACACTTTTGATATCTATTTGATATAATTTGAATCCTATGCAAGATGTAAGGAAATGAACACCGGAATGGCCTCCATTCTAGTAACTGGTGCAAAGTCTCATCATTGTCTATGCCCTCTTCTTGATTGTAACCTTACACCACCAGCCTTGCCTTATTTCTAGTGATAGTACCTTGATCATCTAACTTGTTTTTGAAATTCACTTGGTATGTATGATTGTTTTATTCTTTGGTTCTGGTTCCAAATGCCATACTTTATTTCTCTCAAAGTGATGAAGTTCTTGTATATCAACAAGCTAATCATCATCCTGAAGAGCTTATTTAATATTCTTAAGCTCAATCATGGACATGTAGGCAAAAGAGGCACAAATATTTCTAACTTAACATCTCGTCATCATTCCAGATACATAGGGGTGAGAACATTCTCAATTGGACGAGAGCTTTTATTCTTCCATTTTCTCACTTGCAATACTTGTGTAGCACCATTTACTTTCTAATTAATTGAGGAACCAGGTTCACAGTTACCATTCATTCTAGTATAAACCAATTTTGGCACCCTATGTTTGTTGTACATCATGCTCAATTTGTAGAGAATTAGGTTCTTGTGTTGTCTTTCCTTGTACAATGGTATTCTCTAGCACACCTTGATCTGGTCCATTAACATATGCTTGTATGAGCCCAGTTTCACCATCACTATTATCATCCTTTGAAACCTTCTCAGTCAAGTGAGCAATTTCATCTAAAATAACATACAAATATTCTTCAAAACACAAGGTTGTTTTGTTATACACTTTATAAGCCTCACTATGTGAAGAATAACCAAGGAATCACACTCATTACTTTTTTGCATCAAACTTTTCTAAAGCATTTTTCCATTATAATGCATAAAATATTTACTATCAAATGCTCTTAGATGAGTTATATTAGGTTTACGGCCCTTAAGTAACTCATAGGGGATCCTCTCAAGAAAAGGTCTGATCATGCACTTGTGGATTATGTAGCAAGCAGTGTTTACAGCCTCAGGCCAGAAAGTATTAGGTAGACCACTAGCAATTAATATGATTCTTTCAATTTCCTCTAAAGTTCTATTTTTCCTTTCTACAATACCACTTTGCTAAGAAGTCCCAGGTACAGAGAAATTATCATTAATGCCACAACTCACACAATATTCAAAAAATTTAGTATTCTGAAATTCAATATCATTATCAGATCTAATGCTAGCTAATTGGCTAATTTTTTATAGTTTTTGTCACGACCTAAATCTATTAGGATCGTAGGGTGTCTAACCCAATCCACTAGGCAAGCCAATCAACACTTTACAAACATCAACTGAAGATCATCAAGTAAATAATGAAACAAGAATAAAACATTTAATACAAACTATCTCAAGAACTGGTGTACAAGCCATGGGCAACAAAGATTTAGAGCTACAATGTCGATATGAAGAAAATAAATCATCTGTTTGGAATATACATAAATAGAAATACAAGTCCTAAACTACCAAAATAAAATGATAGCTTGCAACTAGAACACTTATACATCTTCAAATACTCATCCTTGAACGCTGCAACAGCTCAGCTCCAAAATATGCATGCAAGATGCATAAGTGTAGTATGAGTACAACTGCCCCTATATACTCAGTGAGTTTCAAGATTAACCTAAATAATGCAGTGGCAAAGTTTTAGTCAAAGATACGCACTTATATAATGAGTGCAGCTCATAAGCATATACAGTAACAGAGAATACAACCAAGAAAAAGCTAAGGAACAACGTATATCAATAAAAGGTGCACCATCAAAGGAGAAGGAATAAGCATGTCTTTACAAATAACCTGGTCAAAAGAATATATAAATATACCAAGTCGGCATAGAAAAGGGATATCCACCAAGTAGCATTAACTCGAATACTTCTGCATGAATGTAGAGTGTCTATGCATGATAAAGAACCAATTTCATATAACTTTCTAAATATAATTTATATGAATGCTCCTGCATGAATCTAAAATGTCTGTGCATGATGAAGACTCAATATTTACATCAATTTGACATCCTCCAATTGCCCATCAATCCACCAACAAGTCCCATGTATATGTAAAATGCACGAATGTGCATGTGTATATGACAAGCATGAATATTTCTACATGAGTCTAGAATATCAATGCATGATAAAGACTCAAACTTTACAACAACCGGACTCCTAGTGCCTCGACACCCCTAGTGTCAAACCGTGCACACACGACCGAGGTATCATGGGTGATCATGTGACTCTAGAGGGATGGATCCAACTTCATGTGCTGGAGAATTTTAGCTCTACAATCAAATCATCAATATCTCATAAATCAGTCATCAATCTGCACAAAATGAACCACCGTGCCTAATCATAACAACTGCACAGACACCTCATATGTCATAATCATCTCAACTGCACCAAAGAACTCATATGCCATGTCTTCAGTCCAAATAAGATAATCATATGCAGGGACGTACGCATGTGAACAAGAGATAAGCATGTATGATGCACATGGATGAAAAACTAACCATGCAGGGATATATGCATGTGGACAAGAGATGATCTTTATGCATTATGTATGCATATGTGTAATGTGTGATTATGGCTCCAACATTTAATCCATCATACAAATAGAAATCATGTCCAAATAAAGCATTAATAGCCTAGACATAATCACTAGCATGAATAAGAAAACTCAAGTAGCCTTACAACCAATTTATAGCATATCATAAGCAGAGCATACACCAAAACAAGGCATAAAGAAGCCTAAAATTTACCCTAAACATGATATAACCTCAATGACCGCATATCGTTCATCCCCTCACAAATAAGTCACCCTAAAACACGTAGCATTCACCATATGAGTTCATTTTAGGAAATGTTCTCTCAAATCGAGGTTAAGTAAGATACTTATCTTATCCCAAGCTAGCTCTATTCTAAATCCACCTTTTGTAGCTCCAAATCCATATTAAACAAGCCCAATCTAGCCCAAATAGTACTCAACAAATTCAAATAAAGCCATAGAAACCAACCCTTAACGATAAAGCCTCAATCTTTAATTAAACCTCAAAAGTCAACAAAAAGTTAACCCGGATCCACATAGTCAAAACCTGACTCCAATATCTGATCTCGTTGACCCATAATCCTACGAATCTAAATATATTATTAGTCTTTAAACTCAAGTCTAAATCGGCACTCAAAACCTTAAAATGCACTTTCTTAACTTTCAAGTTAGAAACCTTCTTTTATTCTTTAAGATTCCTTGATTTAGAGCCAAAATCAATGATAGATCCAAGTAAAAATCATAAATTTCGGTTAGGATTTCTTACCCCAATGATGTAGATGTACTCTTCTTCAAAAATCTCTAAACTGAGTTGTGTATTTCCCAAAATGATGAAATGAAGTCTATACACAAAATGGGGCTTAAATAGAGAAAGCTGAAATTTTAGCACCTGACTCTGCGCCTGGGGTTTGTGCAACGCGAGACCCATGAACGAGCCCATCTGATGCCGCACTTGAGATCCACGTGACGTATGCCCCTAAGGAGAGCCTCTGTAACCCAGTGCTTATATTTCTGCAACTATTCCATCACAAAACCTCTCCCAGAACCTTGAAACTCACTCGATCCCTCAGGACCCCGTCCAATCATTCTAACAAGTTAATATAATCTACACAAGTCGTCTAAGGGCGCAAAACACATCTAAAAATGTCACGTCTAATAATCAAATCCAAACAAATATATGAACTTTCTAAAGTTCTTCAAGTGCTATTTTTTTTTTCATAAAATAGATCTAAATTCTCCCGAGCCCTTAGATCACCCCTAAACCCTCCCAATAAGTCCAAATAACCTATGTGGACCTATCCGAAGGCTCAAAATGCAAAATAAAATGCAATTATTACATCCAAAGTCAAACTTCTGAACTCTCAATTTCTTCAAATTGTCAAGTATCAACCAAAAGCATGAATTGTTGTCGGGCCACCCGACCAAATCCCAACATATGTACAAGTCGAAAATCATCACAAGAACCTATCAGAACGATCAGATCACCAATTCGAGACTATTTACTCAAAATGTTGACTTTAGTTAACTCTCTTAGTTTAAAGCCTCTAGTTAGGAACTACGTATTCAAAATCACTCACAAACCTCTCAGAACCCAACCAACCATATATGCAAAGTTATAAAATATCATACAAACCTAATCAAGGTCTCAAATCATAGAACGGGTTGCCAGAACTCAAAATGGTCGATTTGGTCATTATATTCTCCCCCACTTAAATATGTGTTCGTCATCGAGCGTGCGAAGAATCATCCCAAAATTGTCGAATTGTTATATAAACTCATCACATACATTCCCGTGGGTGATCTCATGTCACCTCCATCCAAGTAACTCTGCTAACACATCATGACTGAAGATTCTTCCTTCCACCTTAGCATATAAGCCTATAAACCCAACATCAATATTTGGATCTTCTTTCAAGATCCAATTCTTGTATATATTTACTATCAATCTCAATGACCTGTATCGATACATACATAAACTACCAGGACCCAACCACATGATATATCCCACATCCTTTATGTCCATAGCCATACCTCTTGGTCACAACAACTGCTTGTTGCCAAATCAAGTATCGGTCAAATTCTCTAACTCAAATAGATCCATGTTCCAAGCCTTCACGATAATGCTAATGATGAAAGAAACCAGTAGAAATGCATAATCACCCATCATATCAATAAGTCATGTATTGCTCTCGTCCATTAAGAACCTTTGCATGTTCTGAGTTTCCTAATAGCATTCTTCTTCCCAACATCTCTTATCTAATTCCTATCGTGCTAATTGCAGATCCGTTAATTTTGGTTCATCTAGTACAAGCTGCTTGACTAACTAGTCGCACCAAAATCCACATGGAACCTCAAACGACATGGTTTATGCACCAAGTCAGAGAGTATCTATAAAACTTATTTTTTCATTATCCGATGGTTAAGCAAACTCAACCCAACTCAACCCCTGCACCCAAACCACCTAACATAACTGTCATAATCGCATGGTGAGCTGATAGTCTATCAGATCTGATGGAATAACTATTTGGTGCAACATATAATCTTCTAGATGACATAAAATCATTTCAGGTGATACATCCATTGTAAGTGCTGCACCGCAAAATCAAATTCGATCCAGCATAGAATACATATTCTCAATAGGCCTACTAGCCGACGCTCAAACCAATTCAAAACTTTTCCAAATAGGTATTAAGTATTCAAAAAATTCAAAGTGACTTATTTTAATTTTTACTCATGGATATCCCATTAGGTTCCTAACCTTCCGGTCTCAACTACTGGTTTCATAACTAGTATCAACTCAAATACTAAGAAGCAACATCTTGAATCATATCCCTTCATGTTCCTCCAACAACCCAAATTAAACATGATTGCTACATCCTTGTAGGACCCAATGCACAGAACACAAATCTTTGAGTCTCTCAAGTCCTCATACCACTTGTTTAGCATTCCAACAAACAGAAATACTGCTAACAACCTTCTAAACCTTACTCCTCATCTCAAGATCTCTAAGAAGGATATTTTACTACACTTAGGCAGATTATATGCATATCAAACTCCTTGAACTATGAGATTTATCAAGTGCAAGTCTTCCCAAGTAACCCATCTCAGACACCCAAACCCAATAGTATAGTTATTAACTCACTATCACTACCTGCACCAAAGGGATAGTCATGCCTCTAAAATTTGATCTCTAAACCTCAAGAATACAAGAATCTTCATATTTATAATCTCTACCTTACCTATCCAAATGACTGTGACGTCATATATATGATCTCCTTAGAAGGAACATTTCCATCAACCTTTTCATGTCCAATAACAAAAATATGAATCTTAATGGTTACCAACCACACAATTTATGCAACTCTTATCAAATCATCAATAGACTTCATTTCCAATGCATCTCATACAATCCACACCCTACTCTGTGATCCAAGATATTACCGCCACACTCTTAATCAACTTAAATCTCTCATGTGTCTTTAATTCAAGATCTTCCTCTTGAATATGAATTGCAACATTTACCATTCAACAAAATCTCAAATGGTTTACTATAGCAATAATAACACTATATCTTAAGTATGAGAACTGGCTTGTCCACTCCAAATCGCAAATAGGTTAGTTATTCTCATAATCACTTCATTTTCAAGAAGCATACAACTAAGCCCAACTCGGGAGATAATCAAAAATATGCAAGAAACTCACCGAGCCTATAGGCAACATCAACCTTGAAGTCATGGTAAAAACCATCTCAAGCTCTTAGCAACTCACTTATATTCAATCAAGCCATTGGAACTGATTTTTCAAAGTCTACCAAGTTACATAGACTGTCAAACTCAAAAGTCCCACTACAAAAGTGTCCGTAATACTTGATTTTACCAAGGAAACCGATCATTTTTTGTTACAATACTAGTTCAAGTAACTGCTATTGACTCAACTTCTTTCAAACCACTCTTGATCCCCTTTCAAGACATCACCTTTTTTTCAACATATTATAATTTTTCACCAAACTCGCATAAAGTGATCCTAACATGAAACCACATCATCATAATATCCATAGGCCATTTTATCCCCATCTCATACGCGATAATACCTCAAACCAAGACATTCGCTGTAAAAAGACCTCCAACAAATCCAGAACTGTTTATTTCACCTCTTCAATTATGTGTAGTTATACCAACATCGACAATGAAGTACTCTATGTCCCGGCACAATCCTATGCTAAACTCAAATTCTCAACCACTGAAATGCCTGATAGATCATTTGGTAACGTCGTTTGAATCTTGAACCCACTAGTAGTAATTTTGAGAGTCATCCATTTTGCTCTAGTCCTTAATGCATGACCCAACATTCCAAATAACTTGTGTCCTACTTGCACATCATCCTGTAAAAGGGAGTAACCTTGTCCTTAGGCAACTGAGTGACTATTTTCCCATTCCACACTATATCCACGAGGAAGAACATACTTGAGTCATCCAAGAAGCTTAGTATATCAATTAAGTCTAGTACCTTACACATACAACAAATTCCTTACTCAATTTATCCTTGATGTCACCTTCTCAAGTTATAACTAATCCACGAGCAATCTTTGTTCATGAACTATAAAAACATATTCCCATAAGTTTTGTCATCAAATGGAGGCTATCCCACTTGGCTTGAAGCCATAACCACATCCTGGGAATCTACCGTAGCTTGTTCTCGCTTATCCACCTTGTCATCTCACTGACCTCAGCTTAACTTCTCACCAGCGCCTGTGGTACTAATCATAACCCACTTCAAACTATCTTCCAAATACACCCTTATCCTTATGATAATGTGTTATTTTTCTCAAGCTATAAAAACACTCATTGTAGTACTTCCATTCCACCGGATATAAGAAAAACTCTTTATATGAACCTCATAAGATATTATACAACCATAAATCTCCTCACAAGAGATAGCTCACCCGTTTATCCCAAATTCAACATATTTATGTATCCTTACCATGATTACCATCTCTATGTGATAAATTGATCCTCCTGAGTCTACACTCGTCAACGAGATGTAATAATCTATTCTATCACATTGTGAACAACTAAAAGATCCATCAACATATCTATACCTTAAGATTGTACTGAAATCTAGGATGCTGATCAAGTGTCCATATTTCCTTGGCATCTCAAAAAAACTCTTCTTCTCAAAATCTCTAAGTGTAGTCCTTAGATACATAACACTTATTACATAGCTGACTCATTAACTGTACCATTTCTCTTTGGAAACATTATTTCATTTTCTTTTAAGGTTGTGGAGGAACTTGCTCAATTTCCAATCAACCAACCATGAAAACATAGCTATCTCACCGCTTAGTATACCATCGCTCCTACTTCTAGGGACACTACCATACTGAAGAGTCCTAAATAACATGCTCACTTAACTAATTCCCCCGAGCCAACGGTGTGGTCTATACTTGGCCATAAGTCATTTAGACTTGCCTACCCCCATATCACGGTAAAACATCTTGCATTCTATTCGCGACATCATTACAAGCTGTCGGTGCCTAACTATAATATGTTCTCACAAACGCATACGAACAAATTGGAAGAAATTGAAGATTTAGACTTCAAATTGAAATAAAGTTGCACGATAAGGAAAGAAAGAAAGAGAAGTTTCCTAGATAACTTGCATCTTCTCAAAGATAAGTATATACATCATCATACAGATTTGCAAGACTCTCCTGGGCATTTGGTCGTGACTCGTAGAACCTATAAACCTAGAGCTTTGATACCAACTTGTCATGACCCAAATCCCATCAGGATCAAGATAGCGCCTAACTCAACCTACTAGTCAAGCAAATCAACACTTTACACAACTTAACTGAAGATCATCAAATAAATAATGAAACAAGAATACAAATTTAATACAAACTATCCCAAGAACCGGCGTTACAAGTCATGGGAAACTAAGACGTAGAGTTACAAAATTGATATGAAGAAAATACATCATCTATTTGGAATACATAAAAATAAAAATACAAGTCCTAAACTACCATGAATAAAATGGTAGCTTGCAACTGGAACATTGGTATATCTTCAATGCTCGTCCTCGAACTCTAAAACAGCTCAAACCCAAAATCTACATGCAAGATGCAGAAGTATAGTATAAGTACACCTGACAGTATCAAGACTAACCTCAATAAAGTAGTGGATAGTCAAAGATACTCCCTTATATAACTTGTGCAACTCCTAAGCATATATAATAACAGAAAATACAACCAAAGAACAACAGATATCAATAGCAAGGTGCACCAACAAAAGAGAAGGTAATAAGCATTTATTTCAAATAACCAGGTCAAAAGCATATAAAATGCATCAAATTTGCATACAAAAGAGATATGCACAAAGTAGAATTAACTCGAAAACTTCTACATGAATGTAGATTGTCTATGCATGATAAAAATCTAATTTCATATCTTTCTAAGTAGCATTTATACAAATGCTCCTACATGAGTCTAAGATGTCTGTGCATCAATCTGACATCATCCGATTTTCCAACAATATATTAACAAGTCCCATGTATATATAAAATGCACGGATGCATATATGTCGATGACAAGCATAAATGTTTCTAAATGAGTCTAGAATATCAATGCATGATAAATTAAAGACTCCAATTTTACAACAACACGAACTCTCAGTGCCTCGACACTCCTAGTGTCAAACTCTGCACATATGACCCAATGTAACATGGGTGATCACGTGACTACAGAGGGATGGATCTAAATTCATATGCTAGAGCTTATAGCTCTATACTCAAATCATCAATATCTCAAAAATCAATCATCAAATCTGTACGAATAAACCATCTTGCCTAATCATAACAACTGCAACGACAACTCACGTACCTTACTAATCTCAATGGCACGGATAAATTACGTACCATGTCCTCAGTCCATATAAGAGAATCATATGCAAATATGTATGCATATGAAGAAGATATAAGCATGTAATGCAAATGGATAGAGAAGTAACCATACAAGATGTATGTATGTGTACAAGAAATGATCTCTATGCATGATATATTCATATATGTAACATACGACTATGGCTTCAGTAGGTATCCATAATACGAATAGCCATAATCTCCAAATAAAAAATTAATATCCTAGATATAATGTCTAACACGAATAAGAAAGCTCAAGTGGTCATACAATCAATTAAAAGCATATCACAAGTAGAGCATGTATTGAAACAACGCATAAAGAAATTTAAAATCTAATCCAAATATGATATAAACTTAATGACCGCATATAACTCATTGCTTTGCATATACATCACCCCCAAACAAGTAGCATTTAGCATATAATTTCATTTTAGAAACGTGCCCTCAAGTCGAGGTTAAGCAAAATATTTACCTTATCCTAGATTAGCTATCTTCTTCAAAATACGCCTTTCCTAGCTCCAAATCCATTGAACATGACTAATCTAGCTCAAACAATACTCAATTAAGTCAGATAATGCCACCCTTAATCAAATCAAAAAAGTCAACAAAAAATTCAACTCGGGCTCACAAAGTCAAAACCCAAGTCCAAGGTCAGATCATGTTGACCCATAATACCATGAGCCCAAATATGTAATTAGTTTTCAAATTCGAGTCTAAATCGCCACACAAAATCATAAAATAAACTTTCTTACTTTTCAAGTCAAGAACCCTCTTTTCTTCTTAAGATTCCTTCATTTAGAGCAAAAATCAATGATAGATCAAAACAAAAATCATAGATCAATGTAAAAATCGTAGATCATGATTAGGATTCCTTATTCCAATGATGTAGAATAAATCTCCTTCAAATTTTCCAAATTCAAGTTGTGTAGCTCCCAAAATGAAAAAATAAATTCTATGCACAAAATGGGGCTTAAATAGAGAAGGTTGAAATTTTAGCACATGACTCTGCATCAAGGGTTTGCGCAATGCGAGACAAATAGACGAGCCTATCTGATGTCGGGCTTGGGGTTCGCGATATGCGTGCCCCTAAAGCGAGCCTCTGCAACTTGATGCCAAGTTTTCTACAACTTTTCCATTCCAAAACCTCTATCGAACACATCAAAACCCACTCAAGCCCCCCGAGACCCTATCTAATCATTACAACATATTTGTATATCCTACAAAATTTTTCCCAATGTCCAAAAACACATTTAAAAATATCACATGTAAGAATCAAATCCAAACAAAAATATGAACTTTTTTTAGTTTTGCATGATCAATTTTTCACAAGTTAGATCTGAATAACTCCCGAGCCCTTCATGTCACCTCTAAACCATCCCAATAAGTACAAATAACTTATATGGATTTATCTAAAGGTTTAAAACACAGAACAAAATACAACTACACAAAAGTCAATCCCAAGTCAAATTTATGAACTCTCAAGTTATTCAAATTGTCAACTTTCAAGCAAAAGTGATAAATCTTTCCCAGGCCATTCGAAACCTGATATGAAGATACATACAAGTCCAAATTCATCATAGGATCCTACTCTTTAAATCACAAATACAATGACTTTCACGTGAAAAACCTCATTGCTCAAGGGAGTAAAACCGCGACCTATCCTCATAGGATTTGCCTAAGCATTTTACTAACTTCAAAGAGTAGTTTGGGGTTACAACTTAATAACCAAATGGACTAAGTCTAGTACCTTAACCCCTACATTCAATCTAATTGTAGTTATCCTTTTTCAGAATATAGCCTAGAAGCTAAAAGTTAAACAAACTCTTCAAATTTATTTACCTACAATACACTTCTCAATAAGCAGAATAGGATACAATTTAGAATGATTGACTCAACTTAGATAAGTAAAGAACTTGAGTAGCTTCGTCTTCAAGATCATGTTCTTTAGTCGAGTAATTTGATTCTTTGAAAGCACCTCTTACAATGAATTGCTATATTTCTTGAGTAATTTTTTTGAAACTGTGAGTGTATAGTGTATGACCTAAATAAAATAACATCAATACGATACTTTATATCGGAGTAAGGTTGACCGAATCTATTTTTATTTTTATCTCCAAGGCCTAAAATAAATTAGTCACCTCTTAAGGAAAATTAAGTGGAAGAAACATAATTCTATTGTTCACACAAACACTTTTTTTTTTTTTGGTAATTATGATTTTTATTAAATAGCAAAATATACAGGAACGGAGGGGGACATGAACCTTACCTCCCCAAAAAAGTACATGTACCTTGTCATTGTAAAGGTACCTAAGAAGTGGTAAGTGGTTAGATGGTGTGTGCGTTTGATCCTCCATACTTGGTGATCAAATGAATCTAAATGTGTCAGACCTAATGTGATGTAATGACTATCTATCTTATAATATTGATAGATTGTCATATGTACAAAAACGATGAGAAGTAAGTCTAGGTCGACTATACTAAATACATGTATTCCTACTCCTACTGAAAGAGTGAAAGGTAATTTTCTTATTCCATTGCAAATGTTTTTGGCAAAAACTTGGGATTGTCTGAGAAGTGTATCATATGGCTTGGAGGAGTATTGATCCCCTTTGTTCTGCCACAGTTGAGGATATTCTGCAAAAGTGAGCCATTTAGAATGGCAGTGGCATTCTCTGTTGAAAGTGGAAGTCTGGCTGAGGGTGTCCTGCTTCTTGTGAAGGCTACTGCAGACTCTGTGAGTGCTGTTGTTCCTTTTGTCTCTGAATTCTGTGCTTCCTTTATATGATTGCTGACTTGATTCCTGATCATCATACTGCTGCTGCTGGCATTTGTTATCTACTTTGCAGTTTGTGTTTTTGTTGTTGCTGTTGGATTTGTTGTTAATGTATTTGCTTGATGCTGTTGCTACTGTTGCTTCTTTGGTGGTGCTTCTAGGTGCTGTGATGTTGCTAGTTGTTGTTGCTGATGCAGGCACTTCTGGGATTTGTGCAGATGTTGTGTTGTTGTTACTTCTGCTGCTAATGTTGTCCTGGTGTCTACTGGTGTATGAGTTACTGATTCTGGAGGCAATGAAGATGCTGAGGATGTTGGTTGCCTGTCTGTTTGTTGCTGCATTTGTACTAAAGTGAAACCTGATGAGAAGTGGTTTTAATGGTTTAATATCAGTTTTGTTGTTGACTCTGGTGCTGATAGTTAAGTTGTTTGCACTGCTGTTGTCTTTGCTGATGAGGCTGCTGCTGATATTCATGTTACTCCTGGTGCAAGGTGGAGTTGGTCCAGTGTTGATCCAAAGAAAGATGTCCTGGATATTGTGTTTGAAGATTATGGTGCTCCTGTGAGAAGTATTGTTTTTATAGGAACATGATGATTGATGCAATTGCATTAGACTGAGCACTGGGGGTGCTAATACCACACAATGCAATTGCGCCAATAACCTGAACCTATAAGAACAGTTTCCTATAATGATAATTCTGCTGTTGTTGATGATGCCACTATTTCTGTTATGATTGTTGCAGTTATTGCTGATGTTGGTGCTATTGATGAAGTCTGTTGCATTGTTTCCTTGGTTTGCTGCTGGTTAGACCATTGTAATATACTGTTGCTGCCTTTGCTTGAGTGCTTCTTGCTTGAGCTTTTTCTTCTTCTGTAGCATTTATGATCACTGTTTCTGTTTCCATTATTTCTGTTACCCCTGTTGCTTCTTGCTTTGCTGTTTGTCTGTGACAGTGGATAAATAAGTTGCTGGTGTTGGTGTTGCTGACTCTGCTGTACCCTTTCTTTCCTGGTTTTCCATGTGTTGCACTTCCCTATTCCTACTATCATCAGATGGAGTGATTGCAGTAGGTTAATGTGTAGGTGTTGTTGGCCTTGGTGTGCTGTTTGTGTGGTTATTCTGTGCTTCAACTCATCAATCCTGCTGATCATCTGATGGACTGCTGTTGTATCCTTGCTGTTTGGTCTCTGCTGCTTGTCCAGATAGTGTGTCTGCTGGTTTGGAAAGTTTAATAGGAGTGTTGGTAGTGGGTAGTTAGCTGCTAGGGCAAGTTTAGTGGGCTGCTGGTGCTGGTACTGCTGAGTACTGCTGAGTGCTGAGTGTTGAGTTCTTGTTTTACTGGTTCTGCTGTTCTGCTGGTGTAGCTGATGCCTTTGCTGCAGTGGAGTAAGTCCTACCTTGGCATGCTTTGTGAAGCTGTTGTTGTTGCTACCAGATTGCTGTTCCAGGTTATTCATTGGTCTTTTGTTGCTACTACTGGCTTCATTGCTGCTTCTGATGGTTTTGGCCTCCTTGAACTGCTCAAAATCTATTAATCTCTACAATTGAGATTGCTGTTGTTTAGTAACTTGTGAGCTGATTGTTGATCCTACCATCTCTTCTCTGGTGCTGCTGGCTACATCTGACTGTTTAGGTTGGTGTTTTCTGCTATTTTCTCTTGTAATTCTGCTCTGGTTCCCCCAAAGCTTGTTCTATGTTCCTGAGAGGTCCAGTACCCTGTTTTGGAGGGTTCACTGCTGATAGTAGATGCACTGGCATGCTTTGCAAGACATGTTTAATCAAGATGGATCTACCTCCAATAGAGAGTAGTTTACCTTTCCAGGATTGCAGTCTGTCTTGTATCTTGTTCACAATGTCTTGATAATAAATGATTCTTTTCCTGGAGTAGAAAATGGGGCATCCTAGGTAGGTGAATGAGAAGTTCTGTCTCCCAATTCCTGTGATTCTTTATGTTCTTGTTACTGCCTCTGAGACAGTTGAGTGATGCATGTAGATGGCAGATTTGTTCCTGTTTATTAGCTGACCTGAAGCTGCTTCATATGCACTCATTACCTCCATTACCAGCTGTATTGAGTTAGCATCTGATGATGAGAAGATGATCATATCATCTGCATAAGATAGATGGTTGGTTCTTGGACTTCTTCTAGGCATTCCAAATCTATTGAAGCGGAGATTTTGATGAAGTGCATTGAGTCTCTTTGGGAGTGCTTCAGCAGCAATTGAATAGTGTGGGTGACAGGGGGTCTCCTTGTTTGACCCCTCTTGTTAATTTGAAGAAGCCATGAGGTTGGCCATTGATGAGAATTGAATACCAATTGTTGCCCACAATGTCGAAAATCATGCCAATGAAGACTTCATTAAAGCCCATTTTCCTGAGAACTTTGGTTATATATAACCAAGATATTCTGTCAAAAGCCTTAGTCATATCCAGCTTGATAACCACATTTGAACCTGCTTTTATTCTTTTCCCAATATCAGTGATGATTTCCTGTGCGAGGAGGACATTTTCCATTATTGTTCTGCCTTTCACAAAGCCAGCTTGTTCATGAAAGACTAGAGATGGTAGAATGAACAACATCCTTTCACGTATGATTCTCGAGAAGATCTTATTGATGAAGTTGCTAAGGCTTATTGGTCGCAAATTAGAGAATGTCTCTATCTCCTTCTTCTTTGGTATAAGGACCATATTTGTGTGTGTTATGCTTTTGGGAAGTTGTCTTCCTGAAAAGAAAGCTGCGACCATGTTTTGTATATTTTCTCCTATGATTTCCTAACAGGATTGATAGAAAGTGCCTGTGAATCCATCTGGACCTCCTGCACTGTGCCTGTTCTGGCTGAAAACAGCTTGTTTGATTTCTTCCTTTGATGGAACTCTGGTCAGCTCTGCATTTTGTTGTGTGTCTATCACTTGCTGGATGTTTTCCAGAATTCTGAAGTCTGTGGGAGTAGTTCTTTCAGTGAATTGATACTTGTAGAAAGAAATGGCTTCTTCCACTACCTGTTCCTGCTCTTCTATCCAGATGCCAGCATTGTTTTGGATTCTTCTTAACTGTAGCCTTTTCCTTCTGCCATTTACTTGAGCATGAAAGAATTTGGTGTTTCTGTCCCCATCTTTAACCCAGGTCATTCCAGCTTTTTGTTTCCAGAATTGTTCTTCTATAGCTAGATGCCTGATCATTTGTGCTTGTACCTTTTGTAATCTTCTCCTGTTTTGTGCAATAGGTCTCTCTTCAAACTGTTTTTCGTGGACTAGAACCACTTCCTCCATGCTTGCTATATTCTGAAAGATATCTCTAAAAGTAGCTTTGCTCCAAAGGGATAGAGCTTTCTTCAGTTTTTTTAGTTTGTAGTTGAAGATGATGAATGGATCTCCATGGAAATCAGTTTGCCAATTCTCCCTTACTACTGCTTCAATAGTATCTTGCTTGGTCCAGAAGTAGAGGAATTTGAAAGGCTTCTTGATTGTTTTTGGCTTCTGCTCAAATTGCAATAGTAGTAGGCTGTGATCCGACCCAATTTTGGGGAGATGTGTGACTTCTATTGTTGGGAAGGCTTGCTGTGGCATTTGGTTTGCTAAGCATCTGTCAAGCCTTTTAAAAATGCATTCCTCATTTGCTCTCCCATTCCACCAAGTGAAGATACTTCCTTTGAATCCCAGGTCTGTTAGATAGCTGATGTTGATGCAATGGTTAAAGTCCTCTACTTCATTGAAAGGGACAGGGAGACCTCCATATTTCTCTTCCTGATCGCATATGACATTAAAGTCTCCTCCCACTATCCAAGGACTTGTGATTGTTTGGGATAAGTCATATATTGAATCCCATAATTCTATTCTTTCTATTGAAGTGCACTTGGCATTGACAAGTGTGAGGATTAGTTCCATCTTTGTCTCTGTGTGGAAGAGCTTCAGGGTGAGTTGTTGAGTTGTGTCTGTAAGCACTGTGACATCATATGCATTATCCAAAAATGCCCATATTTTGTTGGACACATTTGCTATTGCTTGTGGCATGCCAATTCTTCTCCTGTATTGTTCCAATTTCCTGAGCTGCTGCTTTGGTTCCATGATGCCAATAAACTCAAAGTGGTGCTTGTTATGAAGTGTGATCAGTCTTTCGAAGGCTTTCATTGTATTGACTGATCTTATGTTCCATATGATGGCATCCATTGTCTTCTATTGAAGTATGTCAATGCTCTTTTAGGTTGGGGCTTTACTGATGAAGAGTTGTTGTTGTCTTTGGATTGCTTCCTCTGGGGGTTCCCTAATCCAATTAATTTATTTTTTTGAACTGGTGATAGGTCTCCCGGCCTTGCTATGTTTCTAAGGTTCTGTATAATGTTCTCCTCATGCATGTCCTTGCCTATTATTTCTGTTCCTTCATTTCTGGTTGTTGTTATTGTTGACAGGTTTCTTGGCCTGATGATCGCCTGTAATTGAGCTCTTATTATTACTTTCCTGATGAATGGATCTTGGTCAATTGATCCTTCCTTTATTGTAAGAAGTGGAGTTCCTTGATCTCGGCTTGCATCCTTTTGTGGCTTCTTTTCAGTAATGTATCAATGTCTTCTTCTTCACTTTGCATTCCTTCTGGGAGTTCACCTTCCTCTGATCATTCCTCTAATTGATCTGCCCATAGCTTCCCTGGGATTTGTTCTGCTTGCCTGACTACACTTGTTCCTGTTAAGCTCTGCAGGCTTTGTTCTGTTCCGGGCATTCTTTTCCATTATGCAGTCTTGTTGTGTATTGTTTGCAGATTCAGATTTATTGTAGAAACTCTTCATAACCCACTATGTGGTGGATTCTTTTGTCCTTCCAGTCTCACTGCTCATGATTGTTATTGCTTCCTCTGCTGCTGCTTTTTTGATCATTGTTTGTGGTGTACTTTCTTGGTGTCTGCTGACATTCATCTTTGTTGATGGTGGTATTGTTTTAGGTGGCAAGAGTGTTTGCTTGTCAGCTTGAATGTCTGTTTCTTCTGATGTTTCCATCTGACAATTGAGGTTGTGAATTTGAGCATCCTGTTTGTTTGTGTAGCTCAATGGCTTGTCTTTGCTGCTAATCTCCTCTTGATTGCTATGTTTACTTTGTGGGTGGTTGATGTGTGAGGTTGTTGCCATCCCCTTTTCCTTAGTTGGGCTTTGGTATCATGGCTGGTAGGTCTTCTGCTTGATTTTCCACTTCATCTATCAGGTACTCTGGCTGGACGTTGTTGCTGATTGTTTCTGTATTGGTCTGCTTGCTTAGGTTAGGATTCAATGTTGTGTTTCTTTGTTCCCCTGCCACTGTCGAAGCTATGTTTCCGTCTGTTGTTAAGTCACTGCAGTTTGTTGCTGGTATGTCTAGGTCCCCTTCTTCAGGCATGCAGTTAACAACATTTCTGGACTTGCCAATTCTCAATGTCTTCAGTTGACTGTCTTTGCTGTTGGTTTCTTTAGGCCTCAAATGATTGTTTGAGTTTGAAGGCACTTTGCTGCTAGTTGTCTCGACACTGATATGCTTGGTTGAGTTGGGATTCAGTATTGAATTTTCTGCTCCTTGGTCCCCTGTCCTTATGTGCTTGCCTGGATCTGCTGGTGTTGATTTTGTACCAGTTGCTGCTGAGTTATTTGTGTCACCCTTTTCAGTCATGTAGTTGCCATTTTTCCTGTTAGTGTCTGAGCTCAGAGTGTTTAGCTGGCTGCCTTGGCTGCTGATGATTGGAATTCAAGTGATCATTTAGATTGGAATTCCTTGCCAAGACCATTTATTCATTGCTTCCTACTGCTATATCTGTGCTAGTTGCTACTGTGACTTCAGTTTCATAGACTTCAGCTGTGTGATTGTCTGCAGTATTGGCATTTCCATAATCCAGTGCATCAAATTTGTTTGTGACAAGTACCTGTTGAGTATTCTTTTCAACTGATTCTTTTTGTTTCCCGTGTTTGTGGTTTGCTTTGTTGTGCATTCGATTATCTTTGACTTCTTTCCATTGAGGGCCAGTAATTCCTACGACCTTGCCACTTGACAAAATCAGCATTGGAGTTTGTTGTTCTTTTACTGCTAAAGCTTTACCCTTTGCTTTCCTTTGTTCTGTTGGCCTTTGTTGTTCAGCAGTGTCTGTATCAAGAATTTCCCCGGGTGTAACTTCCAACATCTATCATCTCATGCCCTTGAATCTTACATTGTTTACAGTATTTTGGGAGGTAATCATACCGTATTTTGATCCATTCGATTCTAATTTTCCCTGTTGCTTTATTCTCTATGTCTAATCTAACCTTTTGGGGCAATTCCGCTAGCAAGTCCACTAAAACCTTTACTCTTGCACAACTTGGCCTTGTCTTGTTTATTGTTGCTGAATCCAGGTGCAGTGGCTTACCAACAACAGAGGCGAGGGAAAATAGGCACTCCTTTACATAGTAAGTGGGGAGCAGGTGCGGGAAGGAAATCCATGCCATTGCCATCAACGTTTCTTCTCCAAACTTGAATTTAGTATCATAAATAAACTGCCTCATCTGATATTCGAAACCATCCTTGGCTTTGAGGTAGTATGTGCTTTTTGAAGTGATTTTTATGAAATTCTCCCATAAAGCTAAGCTGATGAGCACGTGTTTGTCTCTGAAAAAATCGATGTTACACTCACCTCTGATTCCACACTGGATTGGGATGATTTTCCTCAGCTCTTGCAAGTCCGGCCACCCGTATAAGAACTTGCCCAGTACCGCAAATTGCAGACCTTCTATGATATTCATACAGGATACCTCTGCTTCGGTGTATTTGATAATCGGTTGTCCAAGCATGAATGTTGCTTTCTTGAAAGGAATTGGTTCGATTCTTCTGCTAGGGTTCAGCATTGCTATTTAGAGCAACTGGTTTTAAAATTTGGGAATAATCTAGGGGTTTGGGTGTGAGTGAGGTGTTGGTTGGTGCGAGTGGAGCAGGTTGGCCAGCCGGAGTTTCGCTGGCTGGCGACGCCATTGTTAACGATGAGCTTCGACTGTATCGTCTTCTCCTTCTCTCTCTTGTTGTTCTTGCTGCTTCATGTATGTTGCTTTTACACAAACACTTCAATTAATAGTTGGCTACCTTGCTTGAGGACTATTTCCACACAAAAATGGATAAAGATAACATTATTGTACGTGGTTTGCGATACTAGAAATTCAGCCCTTAAAAATTTGTTGAACAAAATGGGGTGATTAGAGCTAAATAAAAGAAAAGAGGAAAATGAATGTGGAATGCGCATTCCAAGTATACGTCTCTTTGTTTTTTTATAGTGTTATTAATTTGTAAGATCGCTTTATTGTTTTATTCTATTCCATATTCGATGGCTTTTCCTTCTGCATATAATATAATATAATATACTATTAGAACATTAGAGAAAGAGCTACGGCCCCCTCCTCCCCTCCCCCAACAGAGATAGAGACAAAGAGAGATATAGTGAGAGAAAGAGAGAAATATGCATGAAACATCTTTATCTTTATGGGACGTGCATGTATGTATTGAGTGATTAGATGAAGATGAGAAGGTTTTGGTAACTTTACCGTAGTTTGTGAATTGAAGCAAGGGAATAAAGGTATGAACAAAGGAACTAATTAAAGGACAACATTAAGCTTTTCACCTTTAAATATTTCATATACTTTAACCTGTAGTAATGCTCTTGCATGGTGAGTTAAGAAAATTTACCTATATATTGTATATGTCTTTATAGGTATATGTACATAGACATGCATGTATATTCATAGGAGGTTTTATAATTAGCATGGGAATAATCTATATCATGGGAATACGTTATCTAAGACTAGTAGTTATATCATAAGAAGTCTAATATGGTAATATGAAAAATATAGCAAACAATAGTACTTATACACTTATCTGTCTTTTATTTCTTCTAGTTCCCAAATAAGCTCGTACGTTTTAGCAAACAATCGACTTTACACACAAACCGGGATGTGGTACCGCTGCCTTGAATTTCCATCCCCTCTCCCGGTCCTAAAATTAGAAGAGAAAGAAAAAGAAACAGAAAATTTATTCTTCAACAAATATATACTCCCTCCATTTCAATTTAAATGACTCACTTTCTTTATTATTCCATCCCAAAAAAAGACATATTTCTATAATTGAAAATAATTCAATTTTAAACTTTTTATTTTACTTATTTTATCATAAATGAGAAGTTTTTATGACCACACAAATGTCATGGCCCCACAAAGCTTTTACCTCTTAAGCTTTTAAGACCACAAATACTTTCAAAAGTCTCCCTCTCTTCTTTTAAATTATGTGTCGAGTCAAACTAGCTCATCTAAATTGAAACGAAGGGAGTACACTATATTATTGGATAACTACCCTTTAATATATCTGTATACGGTAGAAAAGGAGCTGGCTTATTGCATGACAAACCGGGGTTGAAACATAATGGGTTGAAGATCGATCTTGGATTCCATCGAACCTAAGCACGAGGTTGGAACCTGCATCTTAAAGATTATCGAGTCTGTGACCCTGGAATTGCCCCGACTCCAAATTAGCTCAAGAAAACATTATCAAACCAAAATAACGGAAACCTATAACTCCAGGGTAGACCAAACCCCAGGAGCACCTCCGATATTGAAAGGCCTGGATTCCTGGAAGTTCGTGCAAAAACCTTTTCTACCAAGCGAAGCCGATCCCAAAGAAATTCCGTATGCCCAAAATACCCAAGAATAATGGAACAACCGACCCAAACGAGCATGCCACTTCATACACATGCGCCATCAAAGGAAACAACTTGGAGGATGATGAGATCGAGTTTGTCTTACTGAAGAAATTCGAAGAAACCTTGTCAAAGGGAGCCATGATATGGTATCACAACTTACCCCCTAATTCTATTGACTCATTTGCTATGCTTGCAGATTATTTTCTGAAAGCACACGCTGGGGCTATTAAAGTCGAAATCATGAAATCGGACCTCTTCAAAGTGAGGCAAAAGGATAATGAAAAGCTCAGAGAATTCGTATCTCGATTTCAAATGGAACGGATGGACCTGCCACCAGTCGCTGATGATTGGGCTGTTCAAGCTTTCACTTAAGGGCTCAATGTTCAAACCTCCGTGGATTCACAGCAGTTGAAACAAAACCTGATCCGGCCGTTACTTGGGCCGACATGCATAACCGGTATCAATCGAAGATCTGAGTGGAAGATGATCAACTCGGGGCCCCTTTGGGGTCTGTCTATCCAGTCAGAACCCTCGACAGAGTCAAGAGAGACATCGACCGTAAACCGAGACCAAAGAGGGATCAATAGCCATATAGTGGAGAACGAAGAAGCAGTGGGTCCGAGTGGAACTCCACGGGAAACGAAAGGAGAAATGATCGATGTTAGAGCAATCGGGGACTCATGACAAAAAACAGCTTCGACAGGTCCATCGAATCTAAAGAAGCACTGAGGTTATAACTTTAATGTCAATGGTGCCGATATTGTATCAGCTATCGAGCACATCAAAGATACCAAATGGCCTCGACCTCTACAACCCGATCCAACCCAAAGGGATCCTAACCAGATTTGCAAATATCATGGCACTCATGGTCATAGAACGGAATATTGTCAACAACTGAGAGAGGAAGTAGCCTAGTATTCTATAACGGGCATCTTCGAGAATTCTTGAGCGACCGAGACAAGAATCATTTCAGGAACAGGGATTCTAACAAACTAGATAACCTCAACACATCATTAACATGATCATCGGTGGGGTCGATACCCCTCAGGGCCCGATGTTGAAAGGCACCAAAGTATCCATCACTAGGGAGAAACAAACTCGAGACTACATACCGAAAGGAACTTTATCTTTCAAAGATGAGGACGCGGAAGGGATTGTACAACCCCGCAATGATGCACTGGTAATATCTGTACTCGTACATAAAATTCAAGTTAAACGTGTGTTAATTGATCCAAGTAGCTTGGCCAACATCATTCGATCGAGGGTCGTGGAGCAGCTCGGTAGACAAGACCAAATCGTACCTGCAGTCTGAGTTCTAAATGGATTCAACATGGCATGTGAAACCACTAAGGGTGAGACAACATTACTAGTAAACACCATCGGGACCGTACAGGAAGCTAAGTTTTATGTAATTCAATGAGACATGAGATATAACGCTTTGTTCGGAAGGCCGTGGATCCACAACATGAGGGTGGTGCCTTCGACACTGCACCATGCACTGAAATTTCCAACACCTGACAGGGTCAGAACAGTCTACGGAGAACAGCCGGCTGAGAAGTAAATGTTCACGGTCTAGTAGGTAATACCGGCATCTACAGTTTTGACATTGATGGGCCCAAACCAGATGGTAAAAAGCGAGGCCAAATAGCAATCACTGATACCATATTCGACAGATTCGGTCAAACAAGAGGAAGCCGAGGATGATGATTATGGGGTTCCCAGATCTTTTATAGCCCTCGATGATTCCGACGCTATTAAATCGACGATTGAGGAGCTGGAACAAGTCATATTACGAGAAAGCTTGCCCGATTGAAAGGTATACACGGACACGGGGCTAAGCTCCAAGCTCATGAAAAAATTCATTCGATTTCTTATAACTAACGAAGATTGTTTCGCTTGGTCCCACCCTGACATGACAGGAATCCCGCCGGAGATAACCACTCACAAGCTAAACCTCGATCCGAAATTTCACCCAGTTAAACAGAAGAGGAGACCCAGTCCGAGATCAAGCATGCTTTCATCAAGGATGAGGTATTTAAACTTCTTAAAGTTGGGCCAATTCGGGAGGTTAAATAGCCGGATTGGGTAGAAAACCTAGTGGTAGTCACTAAAAAAGAGAATAAACTAAGAATGTGTGTAGACTACGAAGATTTGAATAAGGCACGCCCCAAAGACTCTTTTCCTTTGCCTAACATCGACCGTATGATCGATGCCATGGCCGGCCACGAGATCCTCAGTTTTCTCGATGCTTATTCCTGCTACAACCAAATACGGATGGACCTAGGTGATCAGGAAAAAACTTCTTTCATCACTAAATATGGCATATATTGCTATAACGTAATGTCATTTGGATCAAAAAATGCCGTTGCCACTTATCAACGCCTACTAAATCGGATGTTCGAGGAACAAATAGAAAAATCAATGGAAATTTACATTGACGACATGTTAGTGAAGTCCCTGCGAGCAGAGGAACTGAAGCATTATGAAGTTCAACCAAGAAAAATGTACATTTGGAGTTTGGTCAGGTAAGTTCCTCGGATTCATGGTATCCAATCGGGGAATCGAAATCAATCCCGATAAAATCAAATACAGCGAAGATATCACGGTCATGGACAATGTAAAGGTCGTGCAAAGGCTAATCTTGCGAATAGCCGCCCTGGGGTGATTTATTTCGAGGTCGTCCGACAAGAGCCACCAATTCTTCGCACTGTTGAAGAAGAAGAAGAAATTCTCGTGGACCCCAGAATGCCAGCAAGCTTTGGAGGAACTCATAAGGTATTTATCGAGCCCGCCCCTGCTTTACATATTGAAGATAGACGAACAGCTGTAGATGTACTTGGCGGTCTTGGAGATAGCGGTAAGTAGAGTCCTAGTTCAGTATGAACAAGCTACGTAATTTCTAATTTACTATGTTAGTAGGAGCTTAGGTGAGGCCAAGACAAGGTACCTTCACTTGAAAAAACTGGCGCTCGCTTTGCTAAGCGCCTCTAGGAAGCTAAAACATTACTTCCAATGCCACCCCATATGTGTCATAACTACTTACCCATTAAGGAACGTTATGCATAAGCCTGAACTCTCGGGCCAATTGACCACATTGGGCCGTAGAAATAAGTGGGTACGATATTGAGTACCGACGTAGGACTGCCATTAAGTCTCAAATTTTGGCAGACTTTGTGGCCGACTTTACACCGGCCCTAATACCCGATGTCGAAAGAGAGTTATTAGTTAACTCAGGAACTTCCTCGGTAAGCTAGACCCTCTTCACGAACGGTGCCTCAAATGCAAAATTGCCCGAACTAGGCATCGTACTAAAGCCACCAACAGTAAATATATATTAGACAATCTATTAAGACTGTGAAATTGACTAACACCGAGGCCGAATATGAGGCCATGATTGCAGACCTTGAACTAGCCAAGAGCTTTGGGTCAGAGTTGATCGAAGCCATGTGCGACTCCCTCCTTGTGGTAAACAAAGTCAATGGAACATTCGAGGTCAGAGAGGAACGAATACAAAGATAGTTGGACAAATTAGTATCGGTTCGAAGAATTGACTCTTGCAACACGTACCTCGGGATCAAAACAGCGTGGCTGATGCCCTCGCTAACTTGGGGTCATCGGTTGAAGACGACGAGTTCAACTCGAGAGAAGTCGTACAACTTATGAGATCGGTGGTGGAAGAAGGCCACGCCGAGATCAACTCGACAAGCCTAACTTAGGAATGAAGGAACAAGTATGTGGAATATATCAGATCCGGTAACTGCCCTCGGATCCAAAAGAGTCGAGGGCCCTGCGTACAAAGGCAGCCCAATTCTACCTATCTGAAAAAGGAACCTTGTTTAGAAGAATGTTTGATGGCCCACTTGCAATATGTCTAGGCCGGGTGATACTGAGTATGTTTTGAGAAAAATCTACGAAGGTACCTATGGAAATCATTCAAGCGCTGAATCGCTGGTTCGAAAAATAATCAGAGCCGGTTATTACTGGGTCGATATAGAAAAAGACGCAAAGGAGTTTATTCGACAATGTGATGAATGCCAAAAATACGCTTCGATGATCCATCGACCCGGGGAGCTGCTGCATTCGATTTTGTCACCATGGCCGTTCATAAAGTGGGGAATGGACATCGTAGGCCCTCGTTCGTGGGCACCCGATAAGGCTCAATTTATATTGTTTATGACTGACTCTTTTTCTAAGTGGGTGGAAGCCTAGGCGTACAAAAAAGTCAGGGAGAAAGAGATCATCAATTTCATTTGGGACCATATCATATGCCGATTCAGAATGTCGGCCGAGATCGTATGCGATAATAAGAAACAATTCATCGAAAGTAAAGTAACCAAATTCCTTGAAGACCACAAGATCAAAAGAATCCTATTGACACCCTATCACCCTAAAGGGAATAGACAGGCTGAATCTACCAACAAAACCATACTCCAAAACCTTAAAAAGAGATTAACCGATGCCAAAGGAAGATGGAAAGAAATATTAACCGAAGTCCTATGGGCATACCATACAACCTCGAAGTCCAGTACCGGGGCTACCCCATTTTCTTTGGTTTATGGTGCCGAAGCTTTGATACCAATTGATGTCGGGAAACCAAGTTACCAGATTCCGGTATGCAACAAAGGAATCGAACAACGAAGCCATGAGTAAGAACCTCGAGCTATTAGATGAAAGGCGCAAAGCCGCCCTTGTCCTGTTGGCAGCCCAAAAACAGCGGATCGAAAGATATAATAATTGAAGGGCCAACCTGTTCAATACCGGGTACTTGGTACTAAGAAAGGTCATGCTAAGCACCCGAAACCCGAACGAAGGAAAATTGGTGCCGAACTGGGAAGGACCTTACCAAATTATCGATATTACCGGTAAAGTATCGTACAAAGTTGGAACGATGAACGGTGAGCAACTATCAAAAACTAGAACATAGCTCACTTGAAGTGATACTATTGCTAAGGTACGATCCCATTCATTTCCTTTTATTTATTTACATTCCAAACTAACATTTGCAGGGAATCATCGAGAAACGATACAATTTTTAGGTCTGAAAGCGCGCGTTGCACTCTTTTTTCCTTGAATCTATTTTGTCCCAAATGGGTTTTTCGGAAAGGTTTTTAACGAGGCAACAGTAAATCGTGCTAAAATAGAATTGAAGGACGGTTACGAACCGGTATCGAAGGTCACAACAACAGTTCGAGTCCTCTCTTTGCTCGGCCCCGAACATTGGGGGGCATCATCCTCGGATAACAACTTTAGCAAGGAAGGAAACATTACAATTCAATGATCTCGGCTCGATTGATAGGATATACTATAAGGGCCAAATGGTCACATGAACCGTGACCACAAAGACTACTCGAGCCCTGGCATGAAACCTGTAAACATGTGTAATTATCACGCACAAGAATAAAAGAAGTTTCTACCTTGCAGATAAATATCTTGTCCTTTAAGAATTTTTTTTTTCTTTTAAGGAATTTCGTACATTCGATCCCCTAAAGGTACCAAGCCCAAGGGCCGCCTTTACCCGAGTTCAAATGATCACCCCAATCGGGGACTGCCGTCCAAAATCAAACTCGGACGGCTCGGGCTATCTGAGCTTAGGGGCCCCATTCAGGGACTGTTATCTTAGGAAAATCCTAGATAACTCAGCTATGGCCATACGGAAATGGCTCAGAGATGTTCGAAACCCGTAACAAAAAGAAGGCCTTCAAAAAATTTCATAGCGAGATCTAAAGGCTACCCTCGGCAAACTATAATCTAAACTACTTTGAAAAATATTTCTGGTATACTGAATTCCCACGATGCCTTAAAATAAAATAATGTTAAAAGCAAGATTTTTTCAAACCTCCGAACATAACCTAACTACTTCATGCTAAGGAATTTCGATCTTTGCGTATATAAATAATAAAGTAAAGGGAAAATTCTAAAGCTGTTGAAGGGAAAAAGCCTTATATACATATCAAAAATTCTTTTTACAAGGGACAAACAGACCCGATGAAAATTTTTCCAAAGGACGAACAGCCTCAACAAAAGGGTGATACAAAAAGCAAAAAAAAAACATCTAAAAGGGTTCTAAGTGGCCTAGTCCTCGTCGGGGGCTGCAGCATCACCTTCTGGGTCTCTGCCACCCTCAGACTCACCCAAATCTTTAGACTCCTCGCAATCTTCCTCCTCGGGATAGGCCAGTTTCCTGGCCTGGGCTTCAAGCACTTTGGCATTCTTGATCTCAGTCGATAAATCAAAACCCCGAGCATGAACTTCCTCGAGGGCCTGCCTACGTGATTGCCAATTCATATGCTCGACTATATTTTTTATTGGTCTTGAGCCGCTTCGGCATCAGCCTTTTACTAGGCCACTATTTCATCAACTTCGGCCTTGACCACGGCGACTTCCGACTTGGCAATTTTAAGCTCCTTGGACACATTATCTCGATCTGAGATGGCTAAACCTAGCCGAGATTGAAGCTCCTCGACCCTTTTGGTTTGGATCTCAGCTCTTTCCTTTGCCGCACTTAGCTGGATTTTGGCTAAAGTTAGTTCTGCCAGAACAACCTCTTTTTCCGAGGACAGATGATCCATCTTGCCTCTCCATTCATCGATCTCAACTTTGACTACATCCATCTTAATTTGAAGCCGATCAATTCAATCGAGGTTTTGCTGGACCTGTGGATTTTGACCATCAGTCACAGAATCAAATTGATCATCACTTACTTTGAAAACTTTTACTGCTCGACCAAGTCAGCATGATCCTTCTGAGCAACCTCCAGCTCGGCATGGAGGCTCATAGCCTCCCCTTCGAGCTGCTCACTAAGAAGTTTAAAGGCGTCTCTCTTTCCTCTGTAAGCTCTCTAAATTTGGCTTCAAGTTGTTTCAGGTCATCCCGGTGCCTCAAAAAAGCCTCGGAATGAAGCACCAAAGCCTACAAGCAAGAAAAAAAAAATGCTAAGCCATCTAAAAAAAAATCTAAGTGTAAGTTAAAAATTCACTCAGGGAAGCATGAAGTTACCCTGTTCAACGCCTGTTGCGCTTCGTTGAAAAGGCAGGGTGTATTCACCTCGTTCATCTTAGCTTGATCATTTTCGATCACAAGGCATCGAAGATAGCTGGCCACCCTTACGGGGGAGAAAGAATCTGAGCGTCCTCCGTAAGGGAAAAAATAATGGTACGTTTCGGATCGGGATACGCGCTCGGAGCAGGAAATTTACTGACCAATCTCAGGCTCAAAGAGGGCCTGCTTGCTTCTAGGGATTGGCTTTTCCTCGGTATATCTGAGTCTCCCAAACAGGTAGCGTCTTTCGTGGCTGTCGAGTCCACACCATCGAAGATACTGCGGGGCATTATTTAGCAGCTTGCGCCTCATTAAACATCAATTATGTGAATGAGGGTTACTTGACAATCTCTATTACACCAAGTGCCTCCTTCGTGGCGTTGCCCGCAGCTCGCGAGGATCCGGCCTCGACCTCCTCGGTTTCTCTAACTTGGTGAGGGACAGCGTTACCCTCTTCTGGCTCAAAAGCTCCTTGACCTTCGGGCTGAGGCGGCACGCTATCCATCAGGTTAAAGGCCCCTCCTTTTCCATCGGACTCATCTCTTAATCTGTAAGGTGAATCAGGAGGTGGCGCTCGAGCACTGATGCTTTCCTTGCGTTTTCACACCAATCGCCTCTTTGGTTTATCCTTCTCAGGTCCCGGAGAACTCGGAGCCTTTTTTTCTTTTCTTCTCTTTATCCAGCTTCAGAGCGCGGGGCTCGGTTAGGACGTCATCGTCACCGGATGGAGGCCTCATTTCAACATCTTTTGGTAAACCTGCAAAAGGAAAGTGAAACAAGTTAGATATCAACGTGTGGAAGTAAAATCCAAAATATATTAAAGTAAAAATCTCACCATGAGAACGGGCCTCCTATCAACCCTTCGAATTCGCGCCACGCGTGCTCGAAATAGGGTTTTTTCGACACGATGCCCTCGACCCACTCCTTGAGTCAAGGAACTGCATCTAGCATCCGAGCAACAGCTGAAGAATCGATAAGAAGAAGGGCAAAGGGAAAATGATAAACAAAATCTTAAAGGCAATTTTATACATGCGCTTCACGTTCCATTTCTCAAGAAATGAAGCGTGTCCTCAGCCAAGATTAAGTCCGAGGTCCTCGCTCGAACAAATTGGCCCAACCAGCCTCGGTGTCAATCCTCGTCGATGCTCGAGAATGGGGCCTTACTAGCTCGACGGGCAAGTTTTATTAGCCCCCCTCGATAGAGTCGGGGACTGTACAGAAGCATGAGGTGATTGATGGTAAAGGGACAACCTTCGAGTTTGCTCACGAAGAAGCGAAGAAGAACTACAATCCTCCAAAACGAAGGATGAATCTGCTCGAGAGTCACCTCATACCTTTTGCAAAAGGCTATAATAACTGGATCTAAAGGACCCAGCGTAAAAGGGTAAGTGTAGAGACTTGAAAAACCCTCCACGTGGGTGGTGATTGGGCTCGAGGGTTTAGGGACCACTACGAGCTTATCGACCCAGTTGCAGTCCTCCTTGACCTTCTCAAGGACATCGTCGGTGACCGAACATGTGTACCTTGAGACCAGCTCGCACTGACTTAGTACGGAGGAGGTTTTATCAACCTTGAATCAGTTCCGGTTGGGCACCCCGCAAGGACGAATATCTTTGGAGGGGGTTCTGGTGTCGGTTCTGCAGTGACAGCAGGCGAAACGCTCTCCGCGGTCTCGAGGAAGAGGGATTTTCTTTTTGAGGAGCAGATTTTGAAGTCTTTGCGCTGCTTCTAAATAGAGGAGAAAAGGAGGTGCTTATAAAAGAGGAGGTTTACTAAGCAGATAACCTATGAAAGCTTTCAAAAAACCAGAAGGGAAGAAGTTTTAAACTTAAGCTTTCAGAAAACCAGAAGATGAGAGTGATGATATTTTCTTAAAATACAAGAGGAAATGTTTGAATGTAAAAGTTATAATGAATGGATTAAAAGGGTATTTATAGTTTTCTCAAATGGCGGTTAGCACCCTAAAGCGGCAGACCGTTAACTGACACACATTTAATGTCTTGAAGGCTGGACCGATGAGACGTTTTGTCTATTCTTATCGCTTATGTCATAAATTCGTCATCATGATTAGTTAAAGTGAGAATCAGAAGCTCGTATCATTTTTCATCATTTACTCCCCAAAAAACAAGATGATTTGACGTCATGTTTTTTACGTCATGATATATCGAAGTGAAAATTTGAGGCTCATATCGTTTCTCGTCTATTACTCTCCGAAAAACGAGGGGACTATCTGTATACGGTAGAAATCGAGCTCGCCTATTGCATAAAAGACCGAGGATGAAACATAATGGATTGAAGATCAATCTTGGATTCCATCGAACCCAAGCACGAGTTTGGAACCTGCGTCTTCAAGATTATTGAGTCTGTAACCTCGGAACTGACCCCGACTCCAAATTAGCTCGAGAAAACATTATCAAACCAAAATAACGGAAGGCTGAAATATCAAAACCGGTCGGATATCACGGCGGGAATCTCGGCACGTATCAATGAAATCGATTAATTAGCAAATCATGAGATTTTTTACCTTATATATAATTGTACCTAAAGTAGGGCTCCTCTACTATATAAAGAGGGTCTGATTATTTGCAAAGCATATGGTAACACGCATCCCAAAGCAATAAAATTATTATTTTTAGCCATTATTATCCCATCTCTCTGTTCTGGCACCGATTGCAGCATCTTTGACTCGAGGGTGACCAACCTTCAAGACCAAGATTGTTCAACCTGTGTGGTTTGCATTTACTTTTTTATCATTTATTTCAATTTGAATCCTATTTCTCATTTTTGTATCAAGTTAGATCACGTATCCTTAAAATCGCGTGTAAATTCAATTATCATCCGATTTTGAGGATAAACAATATCCCTTTAGAGCTCTTTTATGCTCTGACGTGTATGCACTTGTATACTCTGACGTGCACGCACTTGTCTCACAGGGTAGCTAAATAAAAAGGAAGGTACACATAAATCGATCGGAAGGATTTTCAGCTAGGTTCCCTTAGGGGTTGTTTGGCTGGGAATAAATGACCAGATTATTCAATAAATATACTATTATTGACAGATGTTTGGTTGGTTAGACTAAAATTA
Organism: Nicotiana obtusifolia; assembly: GCA_002018475.1. NCBI lineage: Eukaryota > Viridiplantae > Streptophyta > Magnoliopsida > Solanales > Solanaceae > Nicotiana > Nicotiana obtusifolia. The sequence goes on along the minus strand of MCJB01049497.1, from coordinate 82,777 downwards.
GATGTTTGGAATATAATAATATAAAACATATTTTTATTAAACTAGATTAGTTGGATAAACTTTTATTTCTAATTTTAACCTTATCTTTTTTTAAATTACTTTGGGAAAAAAGCTTCTGAGAAGGATAAACGTGTCATTTTGTTGTTTTACCTCGGACATAATCAGGGATAATACCACAATTATAGTACAATTAATATTGAAATCACTAATCCCATAATAATAATATTATATCAAACATGAGATAAAATAATTTTAAAATTTATCGTTCTCAAAAAAGAACAACTCCACAACTAATTATAGGATTATAATCTCTTATTCCACAAACCAAATAGCTCATATTATCCAACATGTGTCAATGATTATATAGAGAACATACATAATTATTTTGACAATAATTTGGATAGTCTTATTTTTTCAAAGTAGGGCTACCTGATTTATTTATTTTACTATTACTTAAGCCATTGCAGCTCTCCTTAGGATTGATAAACTAGAAGGAAGAATAAGGACAACAAAATTGCGTTATTATAAGGTGAACTGTAAAATTGTGTAAATATTTTTTGGATGCCTTGGGGGTGGGGGTGAGAGGAGAATATATAGAAGGGTCACTTTCCACATGAGAATAGAAAAGGAAGAAAAAGAATGAAATGGGAAGGGGGCCATGTCCTACACATCCTAAAAAGTTGATATTGAATTATTTTCACTTTACGGAAGATTTTGGATAGCTTTTAAAAGGAGGTGGCAGAGGAGAAGCCAAGTTAGTCCAAGAGAGAGATCATCAGCATTACGTAGTATTTGATGCAGATCTAGGTTAAGGCTTTCTTTACTACACACCCACAAGTGCAGTCAGGGATATATAAAAAAAAATTCTTTTTTTTTTCTCTCATTTTTCACATATGAATTTAGATTTTATATATATATATATATTTTGGTAGTGTAAATAATTTCAACACTATCAATATAATTAATATGTTATATTAAATACACTCAATAGCAGACTCAACATTCAGCTGGACCAGTTAACAACACAGAGAACTTTAAATACACATATAAACCAAAAGGTAGCCTCAGAAGAAGACATGGGAATCAACAAGCACAGCAGACACATCAACTCCATACATCCTCCTCACACTTGATCATCACCAGAACCAACAACTCCAACATTCAGCAGCAGGCCCAACTCTCAGCTCACAACAATCGCAGCATCAACAGTAGCAGACTTGAAATAGCTCAGCCAACAATACAACCAATACAATTGTGCAACCACAAGATACACACTAATAGCCATCTTCAACTTGGCTTTCTTTGTCCCAGAGGCCAAAGCAAAATTGAAGATAGCGCGTGCTCTTTTGTCACTCTTTTACAGAATCCTAACATCATAGTTTTTTGTCAGAGATATAAAGAAGGGAATAAATCCCTTATTCTTGCAGTCACAATAGAAATATGTGTACTCTTTTGTATAGCTGACCTAGGAAACATGCACATTGTTTTTGTACATACGACTGTCTACTACAAAATAGGCAGTCGTCACATTACCAAAGGTCTAACTTCCTTTTGCTACTCAGGTACTATTAGTCAACACTTTAGGATGACTATAAGTACATGTATTTTCTTTTGGGAGGTAAGGTTTATGTACCCCCTCCATCCTTGTATTTTATTTCTATTCATAAAATTTATATTTAACCAAAAAAAAATGTTATATCAAGTTATCTCTCATATTATCGAGGTTACTTATTACACTTATAAGGATAATTATGTCTAGTTGTTTTTTAAATGATTTGATAGTAGTAAACTTTTGTTAGGCCATCAATTTGTAAAAGTTAAAATCTGTGCATAGCCTACACTCCCCTTTTAGGATTCTTACAACGAGGACCTTAAAGCGTGGAAGCATCCGGCTCGCATTTTTCATGTTTTATTTCAAGTTCTTACTCCCTGTTGTAACAGAAGTCACAACTCTGGAAATCGAATTACTTCGACTTACTTTTGATACTTATATCATCAGCTTTATTGGCGTCTCTGGCACAATTTAGGATCAATCTTTTTGTTATGGGCAGATAGTCTGCTTATACTGTGACTTTTTAGCATATAATTCGTCTATGAGAAACTAGTAATATAATTACTTTTGTCAAAAGGATAGCACTAAGCTTGTAGTAAAATATGAAAGACATTGAGATATATGCCAAATTTCTTGTTAATCCCTGAATTGGAATTCTGAATGGGAGATAAGTTTGAAGGATGAGATTCATCGGAAAGCCTGGACATGAGCTTTTCTAGTTAGTAATGACATAATTTACCTGATCATGTCCAACTCTCGTCCTAAAAATAATAAGTGGCTGCTACAAATGTAATTCTGTCTAAACAGCAGAGTCGAATCCAACAGAGAACTACGGTTTAGCTACAACTGTTCAATATCACTCAGAAGACAAGCTCAAACAATTCCTAAGTTATAAAGATTGCGATTCTTGTTTTATACTAATTAACTAACAACTATTAAATACACTAAAAACTATTAACTAAGGAGACTAAGGATTGGAGAAAAAATTAAGGAAGCCTAGGGTTACAATTTCCAATTGTCGGAATCCTTCTGCTACATTAGCTATAACTTTGCTGATTTATTATCTATTGATTGTGAGCATTCAACCTAGCACAATTCTCTCTCGAGCAATCACAATAATTTACTAGATATATTCTCTCGAACTGCGCTAACTGGCAATTTCTCAAAGCTCACTACGACCACGCCAAAGTTTCGTTATCTCAAATTCCTCTTTTAAACCCGCAGTGTTGATATCTCATATACCTAGGGAGTGACACTGTTCAACAATTAGCTAAATGCACATTCTCTCTCGAGCAATACATAATAAATAGGCATCATTAATTGAGATCTTTTTAATTAACTAAAATAAGCAGGTAATTGAATAAATAGAGAAATCTAAAGGCTCAATTATAACAAAACATATCAAGAATTCATCCTACAAAAGATTTTATCAAAACCCAAGAAAGAAATTTAGCTACTCATAATTGGATATAAAATTATAATACTGAGAGTCATCACCAACATCGGAAATAGGAAAAAGAGAGTGTAATACCGTAGAAGAATTCTCCGCCTTGCTTTTTTTGTGTGCTCTTGCCTCCAAAAGTATTATCTAACCCCGTCCATAATGAGTTTATAGCGTATTTAAATAATAAGGTTGAAATGTCTAAGTCCTTGATAGAAACTAAGAGTCCACCAAATAGTATAGAGAACTAGGTTATCTATCGGTTCTCGCAAATAACTAGTATGTAAAGAACACATGATATTTATGCAAAACAATAATATTTTGATTTTGGGACTTGGAATAGGTCCGTTTTGCTTTTAAAACTTGTCTGCAAAATTTGGTGTAATTCGGAGTTGGTTTGGTAGGAATCGGATGCTTGGTTGTGATTCTAGAGGTTCTTGAGTTTTCCTTTTGAATTTCATACGTTTTGATGTCTGATCTGTGGTTATAGGTATTACTTTGGTGTTTTGATCGCGCGAGCTCGCTCGTATGATATTATTATAATTATCTAGATGTTTCGTTTGGAGCCTTGAGGGCTCGAATGAGTTTCGGACGTGTTTCAGATTGAATTGAATTCATTTTAGGTTGCTGGTGTGTTGGTGCTCCAGTTATTGCAATTGCGATCACCAGCATCGCAATTACAAAGTGAACAATAGGGGGAAGGTATCGCATTTGTGATGCCTTACTCACAATTGCGTAGCAAGGCTTGGCCTGGGTAGATTCGAATTTGCGACCAATTGGTCGCATTTGCGAGACGGGCAAACTTCACAAATGTGAAGTCAGTTTTGCATTTCTGAGAGGGACAGACTTTGCAAATGCAACGTCCGTGTCGCATTTGCGACTTTCCTCTCGGTTGTCAGGCACCGTATTTGCGATTTTTTTTTTTGCCTTTGACAGAGTTCACAATTGCGAACCAGACTTCTGCACCTGAACAAAAGGGCTGGGAAAGCGGGATTTGGCTTTATTTTTCATATATTAGAATCATAGACTCAGTAAGAGGTGATTTTGAGGAGGAATTTTTATCAACAACTATTGAGTAAGTAATTCTGATCAATTTTCAATTATGTTACATGATTATATATGAGTTTAACATCAAATGCATGAGAATCTAAGAGAAATTTCGGGGAAATAATTTCTATGTTTTGAAAAATGAAAATTGATTGAGAGTCAAATTGGACTCGGGTTTTAAAAAATATGGACTCGTGGGGTTTTGGGTAGTTGAGATCTACCCTTGGACTCGGTTTTGACCAGGCAAGCCCAGAGTTGACTTTTATTTACTTTTGGAGAATTGTATAAAGATCGTAGCTTTATTAATCATAGTTGGTTTCTCTTGCATTGTTTGATAATATTAAGTTATTTTTTGTTAGATTTGAGCCATGCGGAAGTAAATTTTGAGGGAAAAGCTATTTTTTAGTGTTGATTTGGCCTAGTTGAGGAAAGTATCTTGCCTAACTTTTTGTGGGGTAACCACCTATTAGGATTGGGTTGATTGAACTATTTGAATTATATGGAAGACGTGTACATGAAGTAACGAGTGTGTACATGGGCCTATATGTAAAAATTGACCGGTTTAGACTTTTAAGTTACTTATAATCACTTAATTGAAGTTATTATTATTTGTTCTAGCTTTCGTTGTCAAGTTTATTCTTACATGCTTTCATCGAAGTTGTTATTATATGTTTTAGTTCTCATTGTCGAGGTTACTCTTATATGCATTTATTAGTAGTTGTTGGTATATGCTATTCCATCCATTTTTAAGTTTTGTTCATGCATTTAGTCATAGTTGCTATTTCGTGCTATCTCTTTCATTGTTAAGCTTATGTTATGCACTAGAGTTTGAAGTTGTCATTTCATGAAAATACCTTCATCGTTGAGTTATTGAAGCTGTAGTTGTTGAGAACTAATAATACTTTTGTGGTTGAAACTGTTGGTTATTGGATTTTCTTGTTGAGTTATTTCCCGTCCATTTTGTTGTTATAGGGATTCTTGTAAACATTATGGTTAAGCCATGGGCTATGTGTTGACGTGACATTGGTATTACTCATTTTTGGCAATGTTGTGGCATATGGGCACGTGTGGTGCAAATTGATTATAATGTTGTGATACTGATGTGCATGCGGCAATATAAAGGTGGCTAGTGATGTGCATGTGGCAAGATAAAGTGGGATTTATGCATGATACACAAGTTATTATCTTTCATTCATTCGTGTTACTTGTATTTTTATTGTACTTATCACATATTGTTCTTAACGTATGTTCTCTCCTTGTTATTCTTTATTGCCTTAATATCCGTTGTTAGACGTATATCATTGTACTATTTTATTGTCATTTATTTCTTTGCTTTCTGTTATTAGATTATATTAATATTTTGTTCAGGTTTCTATGCGTAGTAGATGTCATGACCTGACCTAGTTTCTACTCCTTCGTGGTTAGGCTTGATACTTACTGGGTACCGTTGTGGTGTACTCATGCTATATTTTTGCATATTTTTGTGTAAATCCAGGTACTTATGCTCGTGTCGGATGCTAGTGAGCTGATTTAGACGCTTCGGAGATTTCAAGGTATACCTTCTTGACACTCGTAGGCCTCGGGGTCACCTTCTGCTATTGTCTTTACTCTTATTTATCTTCACATCAAATAGTGTTGTATTCAGAGATTTCTAGTGTACTTTACAGCTTATGACTCTGTACCGCCAGTTTTGGGAATTAATTGACTGTTGTTCCATTTTGGTTTAACTATGATAGTTATCGGTTTAATTTAATATCTTAGTTGTTATTTCTGTTAAATTGTCAATGTGTGTTAGGCTTACCTAGTCTTAGAGACTAGCTGCCATCACGACTACCCAATGTGAGATTTTGAAGTCGTGACATGTTCATATCAAAGCTAGGTTCATAGGTGCGACGAGTCATAAGCAGCTTTAGTAGAGTCTTGCAGATCAGTACGGAGATGTCTGTACTTATCTTCGACTGGCTACAAAACTATTAGGAAAATTTAAATTCTTTGATTCCTTATTGTGCAAATTTTTTAATTTCGAAATCTGGGCCTTTGTCTTTCTATTCTCTCACGGATGGTGAGGACACACACTCCTGGATCGAATGACCAGACACTCACGCCCCCTGCTAGAGCTGCGAGAGGCTGGGCCGAAGTAGAGGCCGAGGATAGGCACGTGCTGCAGCCAGAACACCTGTCCGAGCAGCGATTGAGGAGACACCAGTAGCTCTGATTGCGGGACAGGCACCCAAGAGGCCTGTTGCTACCACTGGACTCCAGAAGACCCTAGAACACTTCTTGAATATGTTCAGTCCTTTAGCTCAGGGAGGATTGATCTCGGTTGCACCAGCTACATCTTAGGCTAGGGGAGGAGCTAAGACTCTCGCTGTCCGCACTCCAGAGCTGCGGATCCATGTTGATCAGGTTCTGGGAGTTATGTCAGCATAGCCCGTTATTGTGGTTCAGCCTGAGGTCAGGCACGAAGCATCTAAAGAGGAGTAGAGGAGACATGAGAGGTTCCAGAAGTATGAACCTCCTTCTTATAATGGTGCAGTTACTGAGAATGCATAGGGTTTCTAGACAAGGGTCACCGTATTCTCTGCACCATGGCCATTGTGGAGGTGAGCGGAGTTGCCTTGGAAACATTTTAGCTGCCCGGAGTAGCATATAGGTGGTGGTAGACTTATGAGAAGGGTAGGCTAGTAGATTCAGCGCCACTCACTTGGGCTCAGCTTTCAAATATGGTTTTAAGGGAGTGTGTTCCCTAGACCCTCTAGGATGCGTGGCGCACAGAGTTTGAGCAGCTGCGCCAGGGACTATGACAGTGTCGGAGTATGCCATCAAATTCAGTAAGTCGTCCCATCATACACCCGCTTTGGTTTTAACATTTAGAGAGCGAGTCCACAGATTTATCGAGGGTCTCAGTTATGGTTTGAGATTCAGCATGGCTCGAGAGTTAGAGACGGATACTCCCATTTAGCAGGTTATAGAGATCGCTCATATGATGGAGCGTATGGGGGGTCAAGAGAGGGGGGATACGGAGGCCAAGAGGCCTCAAGATTCTGGATGATTTAGTGGTGCTAGCACTACAGTTTTAGCTCGTCATGGCAAAGGTCATGTGAGTAGACCAATTCATACAGCACTTCCAGCTATTCGTAGTGCTCCAGCTATTCCGAGGTCTCAGGTGGCGTATTATGCATAGCCACTTTCCAATGCACCTCCTGCACGAGGTGCCTTCAACGGTCAGTCTAGTCGACTGGGTTAGACTCATTTTCAACATCCACGTCCGCCGAGAGGTTGTTTCAAGTGTGGTGATACTAGGCATATGGTAAGGGGCTGTCCCAAACTCGGGAGGGGTGCACCTCCATAGGCTTCTCAGGCTCCATGGAATCCACAGGGTTCACATGTTGTATTTGTTGCTCTAGTTTCCACTCCACCTGCACCTCCAGCTAGGGGTGGAGGTTTGGCGAGTAGAGGTCGCCTTAGAGGGGGAGGCCATGCTCGTTTTTTATGCTTTTTCGGGTAGGACTGAGATTGTTGCATCAGATATTATCATCACAGGTGTTGTTCTGGTCTGTCATAGGGATGCATCAGTTTAATTTGATGTGTTTCACTTATTCGTATGTGTCATCTTACTTTGCTCCATATTTGGATATATCTCGTGATTCTTTAGAATGCTCTTATAGATGTGTCTATGCCTATGGGAGATTCTACTAATGTTGACCGTGTTTATGGATCTTATTTAGTCGCTATCGGGGTTCATGAGACCAGAGTTGACATTTTGATACTCAGTATGGTGGACTATGACATGATATTGGGCATGGATTGGTTGTCGCCCTATCACGCTATTCTGGACTTTCGCACCAAGACCGTGACATTGGCTATGCCAAGGTTGTCACGGTTGAAGTGGAGGGTACATTAGATTATATTCCTAGTAGGGTGGTGTCCTTTCTGAAGGCACAATGAATGGTTGAGAAGGGGTTGAATCATATCTAGCCTTTATGAGGAATGCTAGTGGTGATACTCCTATAGTTGAGTTAGTTCCTGTAGTGAGAGATTTCCCATATGTGTTCCCAGCAGACCTAACGGGCATGTCGCTCGATAGGGATAATGATTTTTGTATTGTTTTGGTGCCAGGAACTCAGCCTATTTCTATTCCACCATACCGTATGGCACTAGTGGAGTTGAAGGTATTAAAGGAATAGCTTCAAGAGTTGCTTGGTAAGGGTTTCATTTGACTGAGCGCTCGCCTTAGGTGGTCCAGATCTATTTGTTAAGAAGAAAGACGGCTCTATGAGGATGTGTATTGAATACAGGCAGCTGAGCAAGGTTACAATCCAGAAAAAGTACCCTATACCGTGTATTGATGATCTGTTCGGCCAGCTTCAGAGTGATCCAGTATTCTCGAAGATTTATTTGTGATCGGGGTACCATCAATTGAAGATTCGGGATTCAGATATTCGGAAGACTACTTTTAGTACTCGCTATGGTCACTATAAGTTGTTGGTAATGTCATTTGGTATAACCAACGCCCCAGCAACATTTATGCACTTGATGAACAGTGTGTTTCAACCATATCTTTATTCTTCATCATCATGTTAATTGACTATATATTGGTGTATTCTCGCACCTGGGAGGATCATGAGCAACACTTGAGGATCGTGTTCCAGACCTTAAGGGAGACTATATGCTAAATTATCCAAGTGTGAGTTGTGTCTTGATTCGGTGACATTGTCCATGTGGTGTCTAGTGAGGGGATTAAGGTGGATCCGAAGAAGGTAGAGGCAATCTAGAGTTGGCCTTGACAATTTTCTGCTACTAAGATCCGGAGTTTTTTAGGCTTGGCTAGTTATTTCTCCGTTTCGTGGAGGGTTTTGCATCCATTGCAGTTCCTTTTACTAGATTGACTCAGAAGGGTACTCCATTCAAGTGGTCCGACGAGTGTGAGGAGAGCTTTTAGAAGCTCAAGACTGCCCGGACCACAGCTCTAGTTCTGGTTTTGCCTTCAGCAACAGGTTCTTACGCAGTTTATTGTGATGCTTCGTGGATTTGCATTGATGTGTATTGATGCAAGAGGGTAGAGTGATTGCTTATGCTTCGCGTCTGTTGAAGCCCCATGAGAGAATTACCATGTTCATGATTTAGAGTTGGTAGCCATTGTCCATGCATTGAAGCTTTGTAGGCACTATCTCTACGGTGTGTCTTGTGAGGTATTCACAGATCATCGGAGTCTACAACACTTGTTTAAGCAAAAAGATATGAACTTGAGGCAACGGAGGTGGTTAGAGCTATTAAAGGGCAATGATATCACCATTCTTTATCTTCCCGAGAAGGCCAATATGGTGGCTGATGCCTTGAGAAGGAACGCGGAGAGCATAGGGAGTCTTACTTATATTCCGATAGGAGAATGGCCATTAGCATTGGATGTACAAGCTTTGGCCAATTGGTTCGTGAGGTTTGATATTTCAGAGCCTAGTAGGGTCCTTGCTTGAGTGGTTTCTCGGCCTTCTTTGTTCATCAAGGCACTTCAGTATGATGATCCCCATTTGCTTGTCCGAAATGAAACGGTGTAACATGGTGATGCCAACGATGTTTCTATTAGAGTTGATGAGGTGTTGAGGAAGAATGAAAAAAGATATAGTGGAGTATGTGGCTCAGTTTAAACTGTCAACAGGTGAAGTACGAACATCATAGGCTGGGTGGTTAGCTTCAGAGACTTGATATTCCAAAATGGAAGTTGGAGCATATCACCATGGATTTCGTTGTTGGACTCACACGGACCTTGAAGAAATTTGACGAAGTGTGGGTTATCGTGGGCAAATTTACCAAGTCTACACACTTTATTCTAGTTGTGACTACCTACTCTTCAGAGCAGCTGTCTCAGATTTATATCTGTAAGATTGTTCATCTTCATGGTTTGCCGGTGTCTATTATCTCCGATCGAGGCATGCAATTTACATAGCATTTCTCGAGAGTTGTGCAGCGTGAGTTAGGCACACATGTCGAGTTGAGCACAACATTTCAACCCTAGACGGATGGGTGGTCCGATTGCACCATTCAGATCTTGGAGGACATACTACGTGCCTGTGTTATGAATTTCGGGGGTTCATGGGATCAGTTTCTACCTCTTGCAGAGTTCGCCTACAACAACAGCTGCTAATTGAGTATTCAGATGAATCCCTGTGAGGCCTTATATGGGAGGCGGTTTCACTCTCTAGTTGGATGGTTTGAGCCAGGGGAGACTAGGTTTTTGGGCACTGATTTGGTTTGGGATGCCTTGGAGAAAGTCAAGTTGATTCAAGATCTACTTCGTACAGCACTGTCTAGGTAGAAGAGCTATGTTGATTGGAAGGCTCGTGATGTAGCTATCATGGTAGGACAGAGGGGTTTTCTTAGAGTTTCACCCATGAAGGGTGCGATGAGGTTCGGGATATATTTGTCTTTTCGAGATCCTTGAGAGAGTTGGTGAGGTGGCCTACAAAATTGCATTGCCACCCAGCATATCGAGCGTTCACCCGGTGTTCCACTTTTTGATGCTCCATAAGTATTATGGTTATCTATCACATGTATTAGATTTCAGCTCTATCCAATTGGACAAGGATTTGACTTATACTGAGGAGTCGATGGCTATTTTGGACAGGCAGGTTTGAAAGTTGAGGTCAAAGATTATTGCTTCAGTGAAGGTTGAATGGAGAGGTCAACCAGTCGAGTAGGTGACCTGGGAGACCGAGCATGACATGCAGAGTTGTTATCCTCACCTTTTTGGCACTTCAGGTATGTTTCTATGCACGTTCAAGTACGAACATTTGTTTTAAGAGAGGGAGAATGTAACGACCCGACCTGTCGTTTTGTGTATTTGAACCCCAATTCCCCTTTTGAAGCTTTTGTAAGTGTATCTCTGGTTTTATGACTTGGGGGGGATGGTTAGTTATGTTTCGGGGAAGTTTTACAATGATTTGGACCCTTTGGTTCTTGGTTTAGAAGATAAAGTTGGAAATGCTAACCGTTGTTTGACTTTTATAAAAACGATCCCAAAAGGGTGTTTTGATGGCTCCGATAGGTTCGTAATGTGAATTTGGATTAGGCGTATGCCCGAAATTAAATTCAGAGGTCCCTTGGTTGATTTGACTTGTTTTGTCGAAAGTTGGCAATTTGAGGTTTAGAAGTTTTCTTAAGTTTGACCGTAGGTTGACTTTATTGCTATCAAGGTCAGATTTTGGTTTTTGGACTTGGAATAGGTCTGTTTTGCTATTTGGAACTTGTCTGCAAAATTTGGTGAAATTCAGAGTTAGTTTGATAGGATTCAGATGCTTGGTTGTGATTCTAGAGGTTCTTGTGTTCTCCTTTTGAATTTCATGTGTTTTGATGTCTGATTCATGGTTCTATATGTTGTTTTCGTATTTTCATCACGGGAGCGAGTTCGTATGATATTTTTAGACTTGTATGGGTGTTTGTTTTGGAGCCCTAAGGACTCCGGTGAGTTTCGGACATGTTTCGGATTGGATCGAACTCATTTTAGGTTGCTGGTGTGTTGGTGCTCCAATTATCACAATTGCGAGCACCGACATCGAAATGGCGAAGTGGATAGTAAGGGGTCAGGTATCGCATCTACGATGCCTTACTCGCAATTTCGAAGCAAGGCTTGGACTGGGTAGGTTCACATTGTGACCAATTGGCCGCATTTGTGAGAGGGAAAAACTTCGCAAATGCAAAGTCAGTGTCGCATTTGCGACATTCCTCTAGGCTGTCAGGCGCCACATTTGCGAATCCTTTTTTGCATTTGCAAGGATGTGCAATTGCGAAACCAGGGTCGCAATTGTGACTTCTGTACCTGAACAGAAGTGCTAGGAAGACAGGATTTGGCTTTATTTTTCATATTTTAGAACCCTAAACTCCGTAGGAAGCGATTTGGAGGAGGGATTTTCATCAACAACTATTGGATAAGTGATTTTGATCAAAATTTTCAATTATATTACATGATTATATATGAAACTTAATATCAAATTTATTAGAATCAAAGAGAAATTTATGAAATTTTTTTTCTATGTCTTGAAAAATGAAAATTTAGGTTATGAGAGACGAATTGGACTCGGGTTTGAAAATAAAACACATATACAGACCCGTGGGGTCATAGGTAATCGAGATCTACCCTTGGGCTCGAGTTTTGACCGAGAAGGCCTGGGGTTGAGCTTTGTAGTAAATATCATAGCTTTATTAATCATAACTGGTTTCTCTTGCATTGTTTGATGGTATGAAGTCATTTTTTATTAGATTTGAGCCGTGCTAAGGCGATTTTTAAAGGAAAAGCTATTTTTGAGTGTTGATTTGGCCTCGCTGAGGTAAGTATCTTTCCTAACTTTTTGCGGGCCCCTTAGGATCAGGTTGATTATACTATTCGAATTATGTGGAAGATGTGTACATGAGGTGACGAGTGTATACACGAGCTTATATGTGAAAATTGACCGGTTTAGAGCACTTAATTGAAGTTGTTCTTATTTGTTCTAGCTTTCGTCCTCAAGTTTATTCTTACATGTATTCATCGAAGTTTTTATTATATGTTCTAGTTTTCATTGTCGGGGTTACTCTTACATGCATTTATTAGTAGTTGTTGTTATATGCTATTCTTTCCACTGTTGAATTATTCTCATGCATTTAGTCGTAGTTGCTATTTCGTACTATCTATTTCATTGTTAAGCTTATGTTATGCACTAGAGTTTGAAGTTGCCATTTCATGAAAATACCTTCATTGTTGAGTTATTGAGGTTGTAGTCGTTGAGAGCAAATAACACGTTTGTGGTTGAAATTGTTGGTTATTGAAATACCTATCCTTTTGAGTTATTTCCCGTTCATTTTGTTGTTATTTAGATTCTTGTATACATTGTGGTTGAGTCATGAGCTATGTGTTGTGGTGACCATGGTATTATTGATTTTTTCCAATGTTGTGGCATACGGGCACGTATGGTGTACGTTGATGATTGTGTTGTGATATTGATGTGCATGCGTCGGTATAAGGGTGGGTATTGATGCGCATGCGGCGAGATAATATGGGATTTATATGCGTGTTGCTAGTAAGGGAATTACTTGAAGCCACGCAGTTAGATAAGGGCGCTAAAGAACGTGTAGCTATTTCGGAAAAAAATATTCTTAAAATTAATGCAAGGCTCATGCGGCAATATAAGGAAGATTGTGATTGTGACTTGTTAAATATGAATATGAGGTGTGGTACCTCAGTTGTGATTCTTGTTGTACATTCCACATTGAAAAGGATTGTTGATTTGAAAGGTTATTATCTTTATTTCATTCGTGTTACTTGTATTTTTACGGCACTTGATCACTTGTTCTTATCATACGTTCACTCCTCGTTATCATCACTACTCTACCGAGGTTAGGCTTGATACTTTCTGGGTACTATTGTGGTTTACTCATACGATGATTTTTCACATCTTTGTACAAATCCAGGTACTTCTGCTCGTGTCGAACGCCAGTTAGTTGATGTAGACGCTTCGGAGACTTCAAGGTATACCTATTTGACGCTCGCAGGCCTTGGAGTCACCTTCTGCTATTGTCACTACTATTGTTTATCTTCATATCAATCAATGTTATATTTAGAGATTTCTAGTGTACTTCTTTAGAGCTTATGACATTGTACCGCCGGTTTTGGGAATTTTTCGAATGTTGTTCCATTTTGGTTTAATTGTGATAGTTATCGGTTTAATTTAATTTCTTAGTCATTATTTCTGTTAAATTCTTAATGTGTGTTAGGATTACCTAGTCTTAGAGATTAAGTGTCATCACGACTACCTAAGGTGGGATTTTGGGATCGTGACACTATCTACTCCAAAAGTAAACAAAGTTGTACAAATAAATTTTAGCTTTTAGATATTGTTCGCATCATCTTCCAAGGATCTTCTCTCTTTTTTTCGACCAAATAGTCCACCAAATAACATCTTAAATAGAGTGTCTTAGTAGGTCTTCTTCCTCCTTGTCAGCTCTTTTTTACTCCACTTCAACACTCAACAAGTTTTCTTGGCATGACCCACTTCATGCCAAGATCATTAAAAAATAAGCTCCATATGGGATGTTAGGGGAGGGTAGGTGAGGTCTCCATTGCAAATGTGACCTTTTGATCGCGAACGCGAAGGCTTGGATAGCATGACGCCTTCGTGAATGCAGTACAGACCTCATGAATGTGAAGGCCAATTGGCCTGCGTACTATGATAAAAGACAGGTACTCCGTGAACGCGAAGAGCACATGAAGCCCAGGTATTAAAACGGGAAATTAGGATTTCACTATCTTTCACTATTTTTGAGACCTAGAGCACGGATTTGTGAAAATATTTTAAGAGGTTCTCATCCCAGCTTCATTGGTTAGTGCTTTTCAATTAGTTTTGAATATTTTCATAAACACCTATTGATGTTTATCCTTAACTTTAGTTATTTAATGATAGAAATTAGGGATTTTGAGTAGAATTTAGGAATTAGGAAAAATTGATTTAGACCTTGAATTGAGGTTGGATTTCAAAACAAATGACGTATTCAGGCTCGGGGTGAATGGGTAATCAGGATTTGGCCCGAATCTCGGATTTTGATCAAGCGAGCACGGGGTTGACTTTTTTCAATTTCTTTAAATTTTAATCCTTTTCCACTTGTAGGTAGTTCCTAAAGCTTGTTTTGAATTGTTTAAACTGTATTTGGCTAGATTTGATTAGTTTGGAGGCTTGTTCTAAAGGAAAAGTTGTGGTTGATTATTGATTCGACTCCAGAAAGAGGTAAGTGGCATAGTTAAATTTGACTTGGGGGAATTAGGACTTGTTTGCTCTATTTTCTGCGTGAATTATGTGCGAGGATGGTGTATATTCAAGGTGATGAGTGTATGTGTGTTGTCATGGGTTAAAGCATGCAGGTGAAATTTGACTTATTTGTACCATGTTGTTTTATTTATTGTGCCTTCCATGCCTTAGATAGACTGTTTATTCTTTCACTATTTGCTTTCATAATTATTGCTTATGTTGAAATTGTTGTGACATTGAAAATTGAGTTTGCTTATTCTGACACTATTGTTGAGGTTGAAATTTTCTTCCCACCTTGCTTGATATTTGTGTTATTTTTCATTGGTGAGGAAGGGTGAAGAGCACGAAGGATGTTCCCATGCCTCACTTGCATATTCATATCAATGAATGAGAGAATGTGAAGTTTAAAGCACGAATGGTGATGCCGTGCACTAGCATTTATCGATATGGTGAGGATGAGAGTAAACGCAAGAAGGGTGGTTCGATGCGCGTTTGTTGAATTCGTTGTTTTACTTGATATTTGGTAATGTGAGTTTTTACTTGGTGGTTTCATTACCATTTTGGCAAGAGTGTTATGCTCGACACTTATTTTTCTTTTCATATTATCTGTTGTGTTGGCTTGCCTAGCGAGCAGTGTTAGGCGCCATCATGACCCTGATTGGTTGGGATTTTGGATTGTGACAAGTTGGTATCAGAGCACTGGATTGCCTAGGTCTCATGAGTTATGAGTAAGCTTAGTAGAGTCTAGAGGATCGATACAGAGATGTTTGTACTTATCTTCTAGAGGCTACAGGGCTTTAGGAAATTTCACTTTCTTACTTTCTCTATCGTGCAAATTTTTTCTATCATTGAGTCTGAATCATTCTATTCTTATTCTCTCGCAGATGGTGAGGGCACGTACTGTATTAGTAGCTGATCAGGAGTCAGAGCCCCAGGCTGCAGCCATTACTAGAGGTAGAGCCGAGGTAGGGCCAGAGGTAAAGGCAGAGCTCAGCCTAAAGCACGTGCAGCAACACCTGTTGTCGAGCCTCAGATCGAGCAAGAGGAGGAGATCCCTTTTCCAACCGCGCCAGTGGGACCAGCTCAGGTCCTAGTGAGGTTCATTACTACCCCAGCACTTCAGGACTCCCTAGTCCGCCTGGTTGGCCTTTTGGAGAGTGTGGCCCAGGTCGGTGTGTTCCCTAGGGCACCAGCCCTCTATCAGGCTAGGAGAGGAACCCAAACTCCTGCAACTCACATTCTAGAGCAAATGGCTCATGGGTATCAAACTTCGGCAGTTCCAACAGTTAGAGCAGTTAGCATGTTATTACTACATAGTCCAGGAAGGGACCCATGATATCGTTCAAGGGGTTGAAGAGGTTGGACAAGTTCACCAAGTTGTTTCCCACTCGCTTTGGTGGTACAACTTCTGAGGACCCCCAGGATTTCATGGACCATTGCCATGAGATATTGTGTAACATGGGTATACTGTAGTCCAACAGAGTTGACTTTACAGCGTTTCAAATGCGTGGCTATGCCAAGAGGTGGTGGCAGGAGTATGTTCGGGGCAGACCAGAATGTTCACCACTTCTTACTTGGGCTCAATTCTCACAAATATTCTTGGAGATGTTTATCTTCTTCACTTAGAGAGAGGAATTCTATAGTCATTTTGAGCGTCTCCTGCAGGGTAGCATGACTGATACTCAGTATGAGACCAGATTCGTGGATTTGTCCCGCCATGCAGTTATCTTGATCCCTACAGAGAGGGAGAGGGTGCATAGGTTTATAGCTGGCCTTAATTATGGCATTAGGCTACAGATAGACAGAGAGACCAAGGATGATGTTTCATTTACTCGGTTTGTGGAGATTGTTGGGCGGATCGAGAGGATTCACGGGCAGGGTAGAGAGGCGACATTTGATAAGAGGTCTCGTTTGTTTGGTGGTATCAATAGTGCCTTCTGGAGGCAGGGGTTCTTTTGGTAGAGGCCATCATATCAGGCTGGTTCAGTCAGTGCTTCAGGTATCACATGGTGCCTTTGGCAGCCACAATGCTTATGGACCTCGTCCCGAGCAGCTAGCATATAGTGCACCTTTAACTCCGATTAGTGCACCTCCGATTCAGAGTTATCAGGGTGATTATTCAGGTCGACAGCTTCAGTTTTAGGTTCAGCAGTCACATCAGCTGAGGGCTTTTTACACTTCTAGGGACCCGAGGCACGTCACAAGGTCTTTCCCCAGGTCATAGAGCAGGATGCCATAGTAGGGTACTCGTGCCATGGTTCCTGCACCAGTTGCTATGCCACCTGCCTAGCCAGGTAGTGGTAGGGGTCAGGTAGCTAGAGGTGGAGGCCAACCAGTTCTGAGAGGTGGGTGTCAAATTGGTGGGCCTCAGCCCCGTTGCTATGCATTTCCAGCTAGTCCTGAGGCGGAATCATCTAATGCGGTCATCACAGGTATTGTTCCAGTTTGCCATAGAGTTGCATCAGTTTTATTTGATCTAGGTCCCACTTATTCATATGTGTATCCTGTTTTGCTTCATATTTGGATATGTCTTATGATTCTGTGGATACTCTTGTCTATGTGTCTACGCTCGCTGGGGATTCAATTATGGTGGACCGGGTCCATCGTTCTTGTTTGGTCACTATTGGGAGCTAAGAGACTAGGGTTTACCTTTTAGTACTTAATATGGTGAATTTTGATGTGATTTAGGGCATTGATTGGTTGTCACCATATCACACTATCTTGGATTGCCACGCCAAGACTGTGACATTAGCCATGCCGGGGTTGCATCGATTTGAGTGGAGAGGGACTTCTGGCCAATCCACTAGCAGGGTCATTTCATATGTGAAGGCTCGGTGTATGGTCGAGAAGGGGTATCTGGTGTATTTGACATATATCCGTGATTCTAGTGTTAAGGTGCCTTCCATGGATTCAATTTCGCTGGTGAGAGAGTTCCCAGAAGTTTTTGCTATAGACTTGTTGAGGATGCCACCCGAAAGACATATCGACTTTTGTATTGACTTGGTTCCAGGCATTCAACCTATTTCTGTTCCACCATACGTATGGCTCCAGTTGAGTTGAACGAATTGAAGGAACAATTGCAGGATTTTCTTGACGGTGGATTCATTAGACCTAGTGTCTCGCCTTGGGGTGCATCAATGTTGTTTGTGAAGAAGAAGAACAGATCGATGAGGATATGCATAGATTATCCGTAGTTGAACAAGGTCACTATTAAGAACAAGTATCTGTTGCCGATGATTGATGACTTATTGACCAGCTTCAAGGTTCCAAGGTGTTTTGCAAGTTTGATTTGAGGTCAGGATACTATCAGGTGAAGATTAGAGCATTGGATGTCCCTAAGATAGCTTTTCAGACTCGGTATGGTCAACATGAGTTCTTGGTGATGTCATTTGGCTTGACTAATTCCCCAATAGCCTTTTGGATTTGATGAACCGGGTGTTAAAGCCCTATCTGGATTCCTTCTTGATCGTCTTCATTGAGGATATTTTGGTTTACTCCCGCAGTCGAGAGGAGCATGAGAAGCACATATCTATTTTACTTCAAACATTGAAGGATTGTTAGTTATATGACAAGTTTTTGAAGTGTGAGTTCTGATTAGACTTGGTTGCCTTTTTGGGGCATGTTGTATCTTCCAAGGGCATCAAGGTGGATCCTACAGAGATTGAGACAACTCAGAACTGGCCTAGACCCTACATCAGTTACAAAGATTCGGAGCTTATTGGGTTTGGTGGGGTCTTATCGCCGGTTCGTGGAGGGTTTTGGTCTATTTAAGCCTCATTGACCAAGTTGACCTAGAAGGGGGCTCCTTGTAGATGGTCCGATGTGTGTGAGGTGGGATTTCAGAAGCTCAAGACTACAATGACTACAACCCCAGTGTTGGTGTTGCCTACAGGTTCAGGATCTTACACTGTGTATTGTGATGCATCGCGTATTGGGCTTGGCACGGTATTGATGCGGGACGATAAGGTGTTGCTATGCATCTCGTCAGTTAAAGGTTCATGAGAAGAAATACCTCGTGCATAATTTAGAGTTGACAACCATTGTTCACACACTAAAGATTTTGAGGCATTATCTATACGGCATTCCATGTGATGTCTATACCAACCATCGGAGCCTCCAGCACCTATTCAAGAAGAAGGACCTTAATTTGTGGTAGCGGAGATGGTTAAAGTTACTGAAGGAATATGAAATCACCATATTATACCATTCCAGAAAGGCCAATGTAGTGGCGGATGCATTGAGTAGGAAGGCAAAGAGTTTGGGCAGTTTGGTATATTTACTAGCAATGGAGAGGCCACTAGCCATAAAAGTTTAGGCTTTGGCCAATAGCTTTACTTGAGGTTGGATATTTCGGAGCCTAGCCAGGTTCTTGCTTGTATTTTGGCACAGTCATCATTGTTGGAGCGTATCAAGGCTTGCTAGTTTGATGATCCTCACTTGTTGGTGTTGAAAGACATGATGCAGCGGGGTGGTACCAAGCAGATTGTGATTGGAGATGATGGTGTTATGCGGCTTTAAGAGCGAATTTTGGAGAGTAGATCATTGAGGAGGCTTACATTTTGCGCTATTCCATTCACCCAGTTGTCACGAAGTTGTACTGTGACTTGAAACAACATTACTGGTGGCGGAAGATGAAGAGAGATATTGTCGATTATGTCTCTCGGTGTTAGAATAGTCAATAGGTGAAGTATGACCATCAGAAACCTGGTGGGTTGACTCAGAGATTGGAGATACCGGAGTGGAAGTGGTAGTGCATCACCTTGGATTTTTTGGTAAGCTTACCACGAACCTTGAGGAAATATGATGCAGTTTGGGTTCTTTAGGATCGACTAACTAAGTCCGCACACTTCATTCTGGTGATGACATCCTATTTCTTAAAGCGGTTTGCTCAAATTTACATCGGGGAGATTATCCGCCTGCATGATGTGCCCATTTCCTTCATTTTTGATGGAGGCACGTAGATCACTTTGCATTTTTTGAGACTCGTGTAGCGTGAGTTGGGCACACAGGTCGAGCTGAGTACAACATTTCATCCTCAAAAGGACAACAAGTCTGAGCGCACTATTCAAATTTTGGAGGACATGTTGCGGCCATGTCCCATGGTTTTGGGGGGTCAGTGGGACCAATTTTTACCTCTAACGCAGTTTGCCTACAATAATAGTTATCAATCAACTATTCAGATGGCTCCGTACGAGGTCTTATATGGGAGGCAATGTCGTTTGTCGGTTGCTTGGTTTGAGCCCGATAAGGCTAGATTGTTGGGCACTGATTTGGTCCGTGATACTTTTGAAAAGGGTAAAATGATTCATGAGTGACTTCATATAGCTCAGTCTCTGCAAAACAGATATACAGATCGAAAGGTTCGAAATGTGGCCTACATGGAGGGAAAGAAGGCTCTTCTCTAAGTTTCGCCTATCAAGGGCGTGATGCAGTTTGGGAAGAAGGGAAAGTTGAGCTCGAGGTTTATTGGCACGTTTGAGATCTTGGAGAGAGTTGGGGAGGTTGCCCATAGGCTTGCATTGCCTTTTACCCTAGTAGGGGTACATCCTGTATTTCACGTCTCCATGCTTTGGAAGTACCATGAGGATAGGTCACATGTTTTACACTTTAGCATGGTTCAGCTTAATGAGAATTTGAACTATGAGGTAGAGTCAGTGGCAATTCTTGACCGGCAGGTTCGGTAGTTTAGATCCACGAGTTTTTTATCTACGAAGAAGCATTAGAGAGGTCAGTCGATTCAGGAAGCTACATGCGATTCTGAGTCCGATATGCGGAGTAGATACCCATACCTATTTACCAGTGCAGGTACATTTCTATGCCCGACATGTGATTTTTGGCTTTAAAAACAAGTAGAATTGACCACGGGTAACATTCTTGGTAAATAACCTCGGATCGGTGTTTTGACAATTCCGGCAGGTTCGTATGATTTTTTGGACCTGTACGCATATTTGGTTAAGATCACTGACCCGAGGGCGTTCCAGCGCGTTATGTAGAAAGTTGAAAAATGAGTTTAAACTTTGAAAAATCTTGAGTTTTAATGATTCAATTTTCATATTTGATGTTATTTTGATGATTTAAGCGAGCGAGCGAGTTTTCATGATATTATTACACTCGTGTGAACGGGAAACATGGGACTGGGGGCAGGTTACTCTACGCGAACGCAAAGGGAAGATCGCAAGTCTTGGGAGGACTGTCCTTTGCGAACGTGGTAGACCTCACACATAGTGCGTAGGCTTGGGATGCTTGGGGAGGGTAGGTGAGGTCTCCATCACGAATGCAACCTCTTGATCGTGAACGTGGAGGCTTAGCTGGGGTAATGCCTTCACTATCACGGTGCGAACCTTGCGAACGCGAAGGCCAATTGGCTTGCATACTTCGCGAACGCGACATGTGTTGACAACCAATTTCGACCCTCCCTTTTAAAATTAATTTATTTTTACTTAATAATTTGCAATTAATGTTTTGAAAATTATTCTTGATCAACAAAACGTATTTTACAAAAAAAAAAACTAAGTACCAATGGTGTTGAAATTAATAATTTAATATTATATAATTACAAATATATCATACTTATAATTTTCAGATTATTAAAATAACCTTTAAATACATTATATAGGTTTAATAAATTATTCATTAATTTTAAAGTTAATTAGTCCACTATCTCAATAATTCAAAATCAATATCATAATTCAAAATTAAAATATTTATATAAGTAATTAATTAATTATAATAACTTTTTTTTTGGTTAAATATAAGTTTTATTAATAGAATAAAAGTACAAGAGTGGAGGAGGACATAAACCTTACCTCCAATAAGAGAGTAAATGTACACTTAGTTATCCAAAAGTGAGAACTAAATATGCCTAAGATGTGGTGAATTGTTATACCTATGGTGATGTGGCGATTGTCTATTTTATATTGATAGACAAGCGCATTTACAAAAACAGAGTGTGGTTGATCTAGGTCAACTATACAAAAAGTACATATGTTTCTGCTTCTAATGTTTGATTCAGGGGTGTGATCCCTTGTATGTACATCTGGTGTCCAAAATAGGTTTCTAGAATTCTCAAAAGAGTAACAAAAGAGTGTGAGCTATCTTCAGTTTTGCTTTTTCTTTGTAAGGAAAAGGCAAGTTGAAGATGGCTATTCAAATTGGAGAACATGGTTATTTTTGCTAGTGGATGATCAAGAAGTCGAGTACTTCTGTTGATTGTTTGCTGGAGCTGCTGCTTTGGAGTGTATGTGTGTTTCCTGTGTCTTCTTTTGGGAAGTCTACTTGGCTTGGTGTTGCTTTGGGTGTTGCTGTTTTTAGTTGTTTCAGCCTTGAGGTTGTTGATTGTTTTTCTGTTGTCTCTGTGTGACTGGTGCTTCTGATGGTGGTTTGTTGTTACTTTTATATCCTATGATGTGTGCTACCTTGGTATGTTGCTGTTGTGTTGCTGATTGAAGTCTACTGTCCAGTGTTGTAGTGTGGCTAGGGGTGTCCAAGATGATTGCTGTAGTGGCAAGAGATTGAGCACCAGAGGTGCTAATACCACACCTTGCAACTGCAGCAATGATCTGGACCATGTCAAGCAATTTGTAGTGATGAGTGAGATGCTGAGTTCAGTGAAGAAAATTTTGCTTGTATTGATGTTATTTTGCTGCTTTATGATTGTGTGATCCTCTAAGTTGGATTCAGGATATTGCTCTTATGGGCTGTCTATTGGCTGTACCTCTGTGACATGTGGATGTTGTTGGCTCAGATTGTTGTCATTGTTGTTCCTGTGTATTGAGATGTTGTTTGAGGTCCAGTGGTGTGTTGTGACAGAGAGCATCCATGGTGATTGTTGTAATTGCAAGAGATTGAGCACCATTGGTGCTCATACCACACCTTACAATTGCAGCAATAACCTGGACCATGTCAAGTTATTTGTTGTGATGTGACAGTTGTTGAGTTCATTGGTGTCTTGCTGTTGCTGGTATTGGTATGTTTCTGAGTTTGTCTTGTTTGTTTCATGTGAGAGGTGAGGTATTTGTTTCTGAGTTTTTCCTGTTGCTGGCAATGATCTTGTTGAGATGATCCTCTGTGTTCTTTTAATTTGAGGTGGCTTGTTAGATTGAAGTGGTGATGATGTTGTAAGGGGTGCTTGTTGTTCAGACAAAATGCCATAGCAGTAATAGAAATGCTTCTCACGGTTTCTGAAGTGGTAGATTGGTTCCTGAAGTGCGTCATGATGGATATAGGCCTATATTGTTGATGCTGCCTTGTGTAACTGCTGCATCTTTTTTGCTGCTGTTGTGTTGCACATTTTGTTCTTTTAGCAATGGCTGGCCCCAAGAGTGTTGTCTTGGGTTGTGTCTTTGAAGAAGTCTTTTCTTCTGTTGTGTTCCTACTATGGCCTTGTGGGGGCAGAGTTGAGTGTTTGAAGTGCTGGGGGATAAAAAATTGAGTATTTGGTGTCTTCCTAAATGCTTGTGTGACATGCCCCTTGTGTAATGTTGTTCTATCTTAGACCATGTGTGAGGGGCTGGTGTTGGGGTTCTTCTGAACTGCAAACAGCAAGAAAAGCTGGCCGGTGTTTCCTGCAATAGAGAGCAGCCTATTAGTGTAAAGTCACTGTCCTAGTCTCCTCTGATCCCCTTTATGCTTTTTGTTGATGCCATTACTTTATTCCTCCCGTGTACCTGCAGAAATAAAAAGCATGTTATTAGAACATTGTTTGTTCCTAGGTAATTGTTTCTTTGCAATGGCCACTGTCCTGATTTTTCCTTTGCTACTTTGCTACCTTTACTCTTAAGTATGGACATTGGAGTTTATCTTCATTTAGTATCTTTCTACCTTGTGAATCTAGCTGCCATAAATCATGACATTTAATTCTCCCAATTTCAAGAGCATAGTTTGCTAAGTGATCAGCTAGCTTGTTTCCTTTCCTGTATGTGTGTGTCACCTTGAGTGTGAGAGCTTCTTTCATTTGCAGCACCTCCTCTACCTGTTCAGTAATGCACCAAGGTGGTTTCCATGTTCCATTGATTGTGTTGTTTAGCAGCATTGAATATGTTTGCAACCAAATGTGAGAATAATTGTGTGATATGCAGAATCTTTGCCAAGTGCATATATGATCTCCCCTGCTTCATCTCTCACACATAAACCTATTGAGCTCCTTCCTGGGTTCCCTTTGGATGCTCCATCAGTATTGACCTTAATCCATCCTGCCATTGGGAATTCCCAGATTACTTTATTGTATTTTATTCTTGGAGTGTAGTTTTCCATCATGTGCAGAAGGTCCTACCATTTGTGAGGGGCCTTGAATCCTTGCTTTCTAGTTTGGACCAGTGCCTGTAGTGTACTGGAGATCTGATAGATAGCGCTGCTGGCAGTGACTGATTCTCCATATTTACAGCTGTTTCTTCTTTTCCAGATTTCCCATACAATGCAGGATGGGACAGCTTCTAGCACCAGTTTAAGCCTGGGAACTGCGTGTGCTGTCCAGCATTTGATTATTGCTTGGTGAAAAGATAAACCCTCCCATTTTATTCCTGCTCTTGAGAGGAAGTATTGCCACACTTTGGTTGCAGTGTTGGATGTGTAGAAGAGGTACACCATGGTTTCTTCCTTTGGTTCTGTGCAGCACCAACATTTTGATGGCATTTGATATCCCAGTCTCTTCATGAAGTCATCTAAAGGCAGTTTAGCCTTCCATACCTTCCACGTGAAGAATGCAATCTTAAATGGTAGCCCTTGCACCCAAATCATTTTGAAGGCTCTTTTGGGTTCATCCCTCTTTCTGAGATACTCCCAAGCAGTTTTGGCACTGAAATGGCCTTGAGGTTCTAGCATCCAATATGATACATCTATGATGTTTTCCTTATTTGGTGGCTTAACATTTTCTGCTATGTGCAGTGCAAATTCTTGGGGCAGGATTTCTGATATTTTTCCTAGATTCCTGTGTCCATCATCCTGCAGTACATCATACACATTATGTGTGGTTTCATCAATTGCAAATTCATTTGGCACAGTGAAGTACAGTGCTCCCAAACCTGTCCAGTTATCAAACCAAAAAAGTGAAGAACCCATTTTTGGGTGCCAAATGATTTGATGCTCAATGATGTCCCTGCATTCTAGCATTTTCCTCCATATGTGATATCCCCTTTTCCATGGAACTATGACAGCATTTAACTTCTTGCAGTATTTTTGGCTCATGAATGCACTCTAGAGACTTGGCTTAGTTCTGAAGTTCCACCACAGCTTGCAGAACAAGGATTTAGACACATCATGCACGGATTTGAAGCCTGCTCCACCTTCATCACATGGCATACATAGTGTTCCATGAATCCTAGTGCCTGCTCTTACCTCCTATAGTGTTGCTCCAGAGAATTGTGCAAAGAGCTTGTGTAGCTTATTGATGACATTTTTGGGAGGGTTGACAGCAGAGAAAAGGTATATAGGCATGCTCTGGAGGACATGTGAGATCAATACTGCCGTGCCTCCTACTGAGAGTGGTTTTCCTTTCCAGGATTGCAATTTGTTTAAGACCTTGTTGATGAGTTCTTGATAGTGTGACATTTTCCTTCTGGAATAGAAAATGGGGCATCCTAGGTATGTGAAGGGGAATTCCTGCTTTTTTAAACCTGTGATGCTTTCCACTTTTGTAACCACCTCAAGGTTGGCTAAATGATGCAGATACACAGCAGATTTGCTTTTGTTGATCCTCTGCCCTGATGCTGTCTCATATGCAATTAAAGTTTCCATGATCAGTTGTAAGGAGGTGGCATCATATGAAGAGAAGATGATAGTGTCATCTGCATATGCTAGGTGGTTTATCTTTGGACTCCATTTGGGCAGTCCATAGCCACAAAAATATAGGTTTAGGTGCAGGGCACTTAGTCCTCTTGAGAGGGCTTCAGCAGCAAGAATAAATAGAGCAGATGATAGTGGATCTCCTTGCTTGACTCCTCTTGATGAATTGAAGAAACCATGTGGTTGGCTATTTATGAGAGCTGAGTACCAGTTGTTGCCAATGATGCCAAAGACCATGCTAATAAAGGTCTCACAGAATCCCATTTTTCTCAAAGTGTTTGTCAAGAATAGCCAGGATAGTCTGTCAAAAGATTTTGTCATGTCAAGCTTGATTACCACATGTGGCCCAGCCTTTGTTCTGAGTCTGATGTCTGTGATGATTTCTTGAATTAGAGAACATTTTCAGCAATGGTTCTGCCTTTAACAAAGCCATCTTGTTCTTGAGAGATCAGGTTAGGCAGCAGCTCCACCATTATTTCATGAATGATTCATTAAAAGATTTTGTTGATAAAATTGCTTAAGCTAATGGGCCTCATGTCTGAAAAGGTTGTCACTTCCTTCTTTTGGGGTAGCACCAGGTTTGTGTGTGTAACACATTTTGGTAACTGTTTCCCTGAGAAGAATGCCATATCCATATTGCGTATGTCTTCTCCTATTATGTCCCAGCATGTTTAGTAGAAGGCACCTGTGAAGCCATCTGGCCCCCTGCACTGCCATCATTTAGACTGAAAGCAACTTGCTTGGTTTCTTCTTTTGTGGGCTGCCTGATCAGTTCTGAATTTTGCTCCATGCTTATCAATTGAGGGATGTTATCAAGTATGCTAAAGTTGGTTGGTGTTGCAGTTTGTGAATTATTCTGTATAAAAATTGACAGCTTCAGTTGCAATTTGTTCCTGTTCCTCAATCCAGCTGCCTGTGTTGTTTTGGATTCTCCTTAGTTGGAGCCTTTTTCTTCTACCATTTACTTGGGCATGGAAGAATTTAGTGTTTCGGTCTCCATCCTTGAACCATGCCATGCCTGCATTTTGTCTCCAGAACTCTTCCTCTATTGCTAGGTGCCTGATTAGCAGAGCTTGGACCTTTAATAGTCTTTTTTTGTTTTGTTGTGTTGGTCTTTCCTCAAATTGCTTTTCATGAACAAGAACCACCTCTTCCATGCTTGCAATATTTTGAAATATGTCTCCAAAAGTTGCTTTGCTCCACAGTGACAGAGCTTTTTTGAGCTTTTTGAGCTTGTGATTGAAGAGGATGAAAGGGTCACCATAAATGTTTGCTTGCCAGTTTTCTCTCACTACTGATTTGAATGTTTCATGCTTGGTCCAGAATTTAAGAAATTTGAATGGCTTCTTGATTGGTATTGCTTCCATATCACACTTTAACAGGAGAGGGCTATGATCTGAGCCTATCTTGGACAGGTGAGTGACTTCTAGCTTGGGAAAGTTTGCTAGAATCCTGTGTTGGCAAGGCATCTATCTAATGTTTTGAAAATTCAATCTTCCTCTGCTCTATCATTCCACCATGTGAAAATGCTGCCTTTGAAACCAAGATCAGTTAAGTTGCAAGTGTTGATGTAGTGTCTGAAGTCCTCTACTTCATTGATTGGCACTGGAAGGCCTCGAAATTTCTCTTCTTCATCCCATATTACATTGAAATCACCCCCTACCAACCATGGAACTGTCATGTCCTATGCAATATCATATAATGAATCTCACAGTTCTATTTTCTCAGTTTGGTTACACTTAGCATATACTAGTGTGAGGATGAATTCCACATGAGTTTCTGTATGAAGTAGCCTCGGAGTTAGCTGTTGTACCATGTCATATAGTACTGTGACTTCATATGTGTCTTCTATGAATGCCTAGATTTTATTGGAAACATTAACCACAGCTTGAGATAAGCCAATCTTCCTTCTGTATCTTTCTATTTTTCTTGCTTGTTGCATTGGTTCTAGAATGCCAATGAAATCAAAATGATGTTTTTTGTGGAGTGTGATGAGCCTGTCAAAAGCTTGCATTGTATTCACAGACCTTATATTCCATATGATTGCATCCATTATAGATTGTTGAGGTGTGTTAGAGCTCTTCTTGTTTGTACCCCTGTTGCAGAGGAATTGTGTTGTGTTCTTTTCTTTTCTTCTTCCTGCTTTTAGTTGTTGATTTCACCTTTGCTATTTGTGTTAGAGAGAGGTCTCCTTGTTTGGCAACCTTTAGGAGAATCTGATCATTAGACTCCTCATCTAGATCTTGGCCTAGATGCTCCTAATGATCTGTTTCATCTCTTGATGCTGCTGTGATGCTGAGATTCGTTACTTTGGCTACTGCTGTTTGTTTTTCCTCCTTGGAGCTTGGTGAATTTAAGTCTTTTTCACCTTTTCCTTGAGCTTGCTTCTTTTTCTAAGTTGTGTCTGTTTTCTCCTGTAGGTGTGCCTTTGCTGTCTCATTGGCTTCTGCTACATGAGCTGCAATGCTGGTTTGTCCTTGGCTGGTGTATGTCAATAGCAGTTGATTGTTTTCATTTCTGCTGTTGTTTTTTTTTTTTTTTTGCTGTGGCAATATCATTGGCAGGATCATGTCCACTTTGATCATCCTCCTCTATTTCCTCATCAGTTGCTTCTTCCTCACTTTGCATTTCTTGTGGAATTTCACCTTCCTCTAAGTCCTCTTCAATTTGATCAACCCATAGTCTTCCTAGACTTTCTTGTGGTCTTTCCAACATCTTTCCTCATTTTGCTTCTGTTATTTTTTTCTTTGTTGTCTTGGTCATTGTCCTTTCGACTAGGATATCCTTTGATGGGACATCTTGATGAGAGGTGCTGGTTGTGACCTCATTTGTACAAAAGTTTTTCTGCACCCACTGGGAAGTGGAGTCTTTTGTGGTGTCTTTCTTTTTCTCTGCTTGTGATTGAGTTTCTTTCTCTGCAACTTTTCCATTGTTGTTCCTTTCAGCAAAATTGGGGCTTAGCATTTGGTCTGTAGGGTGCATCAACTTCTCTGCTCCTACTATTTGCTTATTGGCACTTCCTTTTGAGGTTCTGTCTGTTTGTGTCCTTGGAGTGGGGCAACTGCTGCAGAGCAGCAAGGTTCTTCAACTAGTTGCAGGGGTGTTGTTGTGATTATGAGAGCATGGGGGTTCTTTTGGCCAATAGCTTCTGCAATCAGCTCCCTTTGACTGTCTGTATTAGCATTGCTGTTTTTCAATTCCAACATAGTAAATTTATTGGAAGTTTGGAGTTGCTGAATGGCCATGTTAGTTGTTATCAATTCCTGTCCAACTTTGACTTGCTTATCTTTGGACTTAGCTTGTTTTTGCGCTCTATTATCCTTGACCTCCTTCCATTGGGAGCTTGCATTGCCAACAACTTTGCTGCTTGATAGGATCATCAGGGGTGTAGGCTCCTTTCCCTTTTGCTTCTTACTTTCCTCTTCTTTGCTTCTAGCTTCATACTGCTCAGCTGATTCTATAGGTAGCAGCTCTGGGTACAATTTCCAGCACTCAGCTATATCATGTCCTTGTAGTCTGCATTGCTTGCAATACTTGGGAATATAGTCATACTGGATTTTGACCCACTCTGTTCTGATTTCTCCAGTAGCCTCATTTTCAATATTCATTCTGACTTTCTTTGGCAATTCAGCTAACAGGTCAACCAAAACCTTTACTCTAGCACAGCTAGGCCTTGTTTTGTTAATAGTTGCAATGTCAAGATGCAGTGGTTTACCCACTGCTGATGCAAGAGAGAACAGACATTCTTTTACAAAGTAAGTGGGCAGTAGCTGTGGAAAAGATATCCATTCCATTGCCATTGGCGTTTCTTCTCAAAGCTTAAATTTAGCATCATAGATTAATTGACGCATTTGGTACTCAAAGATATCCTTAGCTTTGAGATAGTAAGTGCTTTTCGGTGTAATCTTGATAAAATCTTCCCACAATGTTAATCTAATTAGAACATGCTTATCATGAAAGAAGCATATGTTGCATTCACCTTTGATTCCGCATTGTACTGGAATGATTCTTCTCAGTTCTTGGATGTCTGGCCAACCATATGAGAACTTGCCCAGAACAGCATACTGTAGCCCTTCAATTAAGTTCATACAGTTCACTTCTGCTTCTGTGAATTTGATGATAGGTTGTCCATGCAAAAAAGCTGCTTTCTTGAACGGAATTGGTGCGATTGAGCTCGAACTAGGGTTTGCATGTGTTGTAGAGTTCAATGTAGCGGGTTTGAGGATGTGAGAGTAATTTAAAGATTGTGGGTTGCTGGGGGGTTGTGGTGGGGGGTTGAGAGGGGATGAGGAGAGGTTTTCCAGCCGGTGACGCGCCAGCCGGCGTCGCCATTAGAGCTTGTGAGCTCCTTCTCTCTCTAGTCGCCTTCCATTTCCAGACTCTCTCTCTCTAACTGTTGTCTTAATCTAAAAAAAACCTTAATTAATTCTAATAACTAGTAGTGTATTTGATAATTATAATTTTACTACATTTTTATTGAAAAAGTAATTAAGTTTATTTTGAATTAATTTTAAAAGAGTTAAAAGGTCAAAAGACTACAATTGCAATCTCTTTGTTAAACCCAAAGTGATTGCTATTTAAATCAATTTTACCCCAAATATCAAGCCCAATCCGGACTTGACCCAGTCCAAACACCCCATCTCCTTCCAAGTTGGCGATCCCCGTCACGCTCTCTTAGCCAATAAAATCACGCCACGTCACCCATCTCTAGCATACATAAAGAAGACAACTGATCAACGGTCTAAGTTTATCCCCATTTTTCTATTTATTTTAAGCCTTCAACCAAACATTACCATAGCCGTTGGATCAGTTTCCTGTCTTTTATTAACAAAACATTTTATCCCCTGATTTATCAAGGCAGTTGCTCTAATGATCTAACGGCCCAGATCCCTTCTCCTAACTTTATCTCTAGAGACGGCTACCCCAATCCCCTAACCCTAAAATCGTTTTCCCCTTTGACCATCGCCCCCCTTTTCCCGTTCCTCTCTCTATTCTCTCAACCTTCCATGATCGAATCAGTCGCAGACCATGCATAAATTTATACAAGGTCACAAATCAAACAGAGAATCATCCTCTTTGCCTTCCTTATCCGCGAATGTCACCAAAACCTACCCATTTCGTCATATGAATTTGGAATCTCGAGTTTTCTAAACCTAGACACAAACATGAAACTTCTAGTCCTCAAATCTTTCGATGCTACAACAAAATCCCTCATGCATGAGCCTTTTATGATGATTATTCGAAGCCATAGGTCAAATGTAATGACCTCTGGATTCCAATCTGAGTCCGTTGGTTTTCTCAGCCGTAACGGATGTCACCCATTAGGTAAAACTCTCACTAGTTTTTCCGCTCTGTCCATTCCGATTTCACTAGATTGCGCTTGCATCACCACTCCTCCGTCACTCTCCACGACCGATTTAAATCTATCAAACCCTAAGGCTTCAATAGCCACTATAAATTAGGGCTTTTAATGTTTTCACCTATCACACACAGCAAGATACATACGAGAACCAACTAACAAACAGAAAAACATTAATTTCAGTCTTGAGTGGCAAAAATCAAACTAGGGCTCCTAACCAGTTTTGATTCCCTTTCCGGATTCTGAGCTTCATCTTGGTCCGAATTGAGCTCTTGATTCTTGACGGCAAAGGAAGATTCTTGTTTGATTTGCTGCTCAGAAGAATGTTAGTGCACTCGACCTTTTTTTTCTCCTAATTGCTATAACGATGTCTATTCTGCTATCTATTGTTGGTTGTTTCAGTTTATAATATTTTGTTGTTAATCTAAAATTGGTTACCTCTATTCATGATGTGTTATAATTGATTGTTATACTTAGATATTGTATTATTCAAATGGATACCAATCATTTGTTGCGAGATTCTAATGAATACTGCTCTAAGTAACCGATACGATCAACATTCTGTAATTAACTGAAGACTCTTGATGATTCCTTACACTTGTTTTTGACTTTTCTATTATGGCTTTTATAACCTTCTTGACCCTGCTTAGTGTTATTAGTTAACCTATACTTGAAGTTATTTGTCTGATAAAACAAACTAAGGATGGATATGAATACCTAAGATCAAGTATAGAGTTGTCCCTTTAACTTAAGTATGGTAGCTTTGAAATGTTTGAGTTGTTTTTCCTTTGTAATGTGTTTTTCTGAGGTTTTGTGACTCTAGAGAAAGCAATGTAAGAATTTTTTGTCAACTCCCATAATTGCTTGATCATATTTGTGAGTTTCATTGCATGAGATACTGCCTGGAGGTAGCTTAAATGGTTTCTAATAAATCTCTGCATCCAAATGTTGCCTGCGGTTATTTACATAGCCTACAACCATGCTAGAAATCTGACTAAAGTTGCATCTGTTATGATTGAATACCATTTGTTAAAGTAGGTGTTGCGAAACTCCATTCTGTTAGACTAGTTTAAATAAATATGAATCTTAAGAGAAAAAACAGTGTCATCATTCTTAGTTTGGGCATATTAAACTCAAATATTAGAATGACTTCCTTTCTAGCATACTTCTGTGATTCTGTTAAACCCCCATGGCTGTATAACCATCTTACTATGTAAAACATGTCCTGCAATAACTGGATTCCTATACTTATCCTTTGTGTATTCTGATAGTTGCCATACACTTAGCTTAAGCTATGAAGCTTGGTTAAGATATGTTTATGTTATTTTGATATTCCATCTGTTGTGTTAAAGAGTTGAAACTAAGTTTCATATAGCTGAATTCCCATATTTGACCTGCATAACAGATCGTTGATATAAGGTTTCATTGCCTTTTCTGAACTCACATAGTGACAATGTTAGTTTGATTTCATGATACCCTATCATGTTTGTGATGGTGTAGCCTTGTTAAATGTCCCGTGTATGCTCTTTATCTTGGATATCTTGCACTTATCTTGTTCTTCAACAACCCTACTTGTCTATCATGATCATGTACATGCCCACATTATCCTTAAAACTTCATCAAGCTCACCTAAATGAAGTAGGCTTGGTTTATGAATCTAAAAATGAACCTTCTATTGTTGCCTGTTTTGTTTGAGTATAGTAATATGATTTATTCCCAATGAGATTGGAATGAGTGTGAAGTTAGGAGCTTTTAGAAGAAAATAATAATGTCATTTTATTAGAATGACATTAACTTGCACCTTTGTTAATACCTTTTAAAGGTTTCAATTGAAGCTATCAACCTGTATATACTAGAAACTAAGATTTAGTCTATGGGTGTATCCTTGACTAATTTAAACAAAAGGCTGTTAAGAGGATGTTATCATGATTAGGGACTTCTATAAAATTGCACCATGTACCTTCTCTACTCTTAAGACATATAATTCAGATGTTTGAGTTTCTAAAATGATCTACTAGTGCTCTTTTCCCTGTGTGTGCTTGAAGCTGACTTCTATAAGAATACCTAACATGTTAAATATGTTCATGGTAAATCATATACTTATGTTTGGATTGTGGTTACAATAATGTGATTGGTTGTCTTATAATACTGATGATATCCTGTAAAGTTGTTGTAAGAAATGTATATATCGTTGTAGAATGTTATCGCTGTGATATTGGAGTTTACAATGAACACGTCATTAGCACTTAAACTTGTAGGGAAGAGTAAGGGTAAGAAGTTAGGAGTATTTAGGGTAGAATTTAGTTCTTGTTTGAGCTACTCACCCAGACACAAGTACTGCTCGGGGCCCTTGAGACTCTTGGGAACTTTGAAGCACCAGGGACCCAAAGAGTACTTTGGCCAGGAATGGAATTCTATCCTTAGCCACTAATCTATCTGCATTTATTAATCTTTTCAGGTTTAGTGTTCAACGGAAAACAAAGGTTCTCATTGTGAATTGCTTTACTATATATGACCTTATACCAATTCTGTATTTTTGATTACTGTCGATTGTTATAATATATCTAGGACCCACACTAGAATTACTTATGTATAATTATATGTATTGGACATATCTAATGAATTTCTTGTCTTCATGAACATGTATTTAAAACTAGGCCTGCCGAGTTCTCAAAGAACTCGAGCCCAAGTTCTGTACCTACACCTTTCGGAGTCTGAAGCTGCTAATGTCCGTCCTCATTACTTGTTGGGCCAACTTTTCTTCAGGCCCAAACCAGAGTCCATTCCTCTTTTCTATTACTTTATTGTGTTTATTATTGTTGTTCTCATGTATATAACACTTACAATATTTGATTGAATGCTTTACTTTGTATCTTTGAATTATGTTAACAATCTAGGCAAGCCTTAAAACCATAGGATAAAAGAAGCATTGTGACTTAGTAACCATAATTCTAATTCATTAGTCATTTCTGCTATTCATTTCTTAACCTTTACTAACGATTTTCATGAAAGAATTTTGAAACAAAACCAGCCTTAGCGAAGATTGACAGTCCTCTCTTTTCAAAAACCAGAAGAAACGGAATCTGCAATTGTTCTTCTAAAATTGAGCTTTCCTACAAATAAAATCAAACAATTGTTGTTGCAAGCCAAAGTTTTCAGACATTTTTTCTACAAATTAAAACGTGAGATTTACGAATCAAGGTATACCTAAATCCCACTTCTTTACGATGCCTTTACTTTACTAGAATTATAAATGGCAACATCACTTTAAAAGACAAAGTGTTTTAAAACTTAGCCATATCTCACAAGGTGTTTTAAAACACATATTATATTTTTAAAAACTCTTTCAATAATATAAAGGTAAACATTTTCCTAAAGGCTTTTATAAATCTAAACACTCTTTTCAAAATCACATGTACTATTTTTCAAGTGATAACTTTTAAAACTATATATACAATAAGTTATACTTTTAGCACTAATTAAGCATAATATAGACAACTAATTCTTTAAACCTTGTCTAAGTCATATGGAGCTACCTCAGGTAGATTTTAAGGGGTGCCTAACACCTTCCCCTTAGAAGAACAAGAACCTTTACCCAAAATCTCACCTGTAGCAGACTGATAGAGAAATGGTCCTAGTGATTAAATAGGCACCCTCTATACTATTAAACATTAGGTGGCGACTCTATTTTATCATCAAGAGAGAAACCACTAGTTGAATCTGGTTTTTACTTGTACAAAATAGGGTGCAACAACAGGTGCTCCGCAAACACGAAGACCACCTGACGAGCAGTTATATTAAAAGTTAAAATCGGGATTTCACTATCTTTCACCATTTTTGAGACCAAGAGCACTGATTGAAGATTTTTGAAGATATTTTCATCCCAACTTCATTGGTTAATGCTCTTCAACTTTTGTTTATGTATTTTCATAAATACCCATTGATTTGTATCCTTAAATTTAGTAGTTTAAATGAAGAAATTAGGAATTTTGGAAAGAATTTAGGAATTTAAAAAAATTGAGATTTAGACCTCAAATTGAGGTCGGATTTCAAAACAAATTGTGCATCCGGGCTCGGGGGTGAATGGATAATCGGGATTTGGTATGAATCTCGAATTTCGACCAAGCGAGGTCGGGTTGAGTTTTTCAATTTCATTAATGATTGAACCTTTTTCATTCATGGGTAATTTTCAAAGCTTGTTTCGAATTCTTTGAACTATATTTGGCTAGATTCGATTTGATTTGAGGCTTGTTCTAAAGGAAAAGCGGTGGTTGATTATTGATTTGACTCTGTAAAGAGGTAAGTATCATGGTTAACTTTGACTTGAGTGAATTAGTACTTGTTTGGTCTATTTTCTATGTGAATTATTTGTGGGGACGGTGTATATGGGAGGTGACGAGTGTATATGCGCTATCATAGGAAAAACATCCGGGTGGAATTTGCCTTATTTGCACCATGTTGTTTCATTTACTACGCCTTCCATACCTTAGATAGATCATTTATTCTTTGACTATTCGCTTTCGTGTTTATTGCTTATGTTGAAATCGTTGTGATATTGAAAGTTGAGTTTGCTTATTCTGACACTATTGTTGAGGTTGAAATTTGCTTCCACCCTTGCTTGATATTTGTGTTGTTGGTGTTGCTTGGTAAGGAAGAGTGAAGAGCACGAAGGGTGTTGCCGTGCCATATTTGCATATTGATATCATTGATTGAGTGAATGTGAGGATTAAATCACAAAGGATGATGTCGTGCTTATGCATTAGGATCATGTGAGGATGAGAGTAAAAGCACGAAGGGTGGTGTCGTGTGAGTTTGTTGAGTTTGTTGTTTTACTTGATAATTGTTAATGTGAGTTTTTACATGGTGGTTTCATTGCCCAGTTTGGAAAGAGGTTTACTTCATGATTCTTTATTTGTTGTTCCTGTCTATAGTCCCCTATACTTGCCCCTATACCGTTGTTTCATTTGACTTTTTACTTGTTATATATACATAGCTTAGCACTTTTGTCTTTAAAAATTTTCTTTTCTCTTTTCTTTTTCTTTTAGATGATGACAAACGAACTAAAAACTGCGAATGCTTCTAATTAATTGAATCTTTCTTAGAATCCAATTTTCTTATATATATAGAGCAGAATGATCTCCAAGAAGAGAGGGTGGTAGCCACTTTATGGGGCTTCATAGGATGAAGAATGGAGAGAATGAACCTAGAGAAAGGAAGTTATCCCCAAGTGAAGATGAAATTCAATGATGATGTCCTTAGGATAAAATATAAAAAAGGATGTGAGGACAAAACAAATCATCGTGCAAAACCTGGATCTCAGGAGAACAGATGCTTGTACAGGAAGGCGGGGGAAGGCTCATCATCAAAAATAAGTAAGAAAAGGCCGAAAGAGGACAAGGGAGCCTCTCAAAGTCTCTGATCTCATAGATAATTAGGTTGCAATTCCTTCACTTGTGAAGAAGCTCAGTTATTTCTCCTTCCTCGATCATTATGTTTGCCTGCCCATGCTTCAAGATTGAAGTTTTCACTAGAAATATCTGTAAAAAATATAAGAACATTGTAATGAGATCGCATAGGTCCAACATAATCCTCCTAACAGGCAACCAAAGATGAGCGAGGATCAATTAGTTAGCTAACGAAGTTGATGTTGAAGTAGAAAGAAGCCTAATAAATAGGAACGGAGTCGGGGAATTCTAACTCTTAACTTGCTCCTGCAACTTCCTTTTCATTTGGTAGGGCATGCCAACGAGATCTCATGAGAGATTTAAATCAGTAAGCTCATAATCTAGGGTTCAATTAGCGCCAACTTCAAGGGAGGGAATTCACCCCAAAGCGGATTTTGTTCGCCCT
Source organism: Nicotiana obtusifolia (assembly GCA_002018475.1). Taxonomy (NCBI): domain Eukaryota; kingdom Viridiplantae; phylum Streptophyta; class Magnoliopsida; order Solanales; family Solanaceae; genus Nicotiana; species Nicotiana obtusifolia. Next base: position 45,977 of record MCJB01049497.1, on the reverse strand, counting down.
GCTCCTCTTGATTCTGTTGTTCTAGATAAAAAGATGAGATCTTTCCAAGGTATCCAGTTAGACCCTCGGGTAAAAGAGATCTATAAATATTAGCCACCTTTTCCATTACTAATCTAGTTGCTCTTGCTAACTAACCTGCCACTTTATTATATGATATTTTATTGACTTTAAAAAGTCAATGTTTTTCTTTTTCTCGGGCCGACTTCATACCTTCTTACTTATAGAAATATTCATGCCAGGTCGAGGAGAAAGGCCCTGTAAGATGCGCTATATCGACAAGTCGAGGAGAAAGCATCCTAATGAGAATAGCTCCAAACCAAAGCAGTCCTCCATCTCGCATATAGAAATGCTTGATACATACGTATTCATGATATCGAATAGGAATGATCATTATCAGGGGATACAGATATGTCATGCTAGGATGAGCTAGGCTTTCAACAACATAAGCCACCTTCCAAGCGGCTTCCCTCCAGTGCCTTTGACTATTACTACGGTCATCAACCGCAGCATTGAATTGAGACTTTCCACCTTGCTTTGGACTTGAATGGATCTACTTCTCCTCTCCTAGATCAATCTTCATTAAGAGGGTCAAACCAAGCTATTGCTCTACCTCCTCTCCTTATGTTATGGTAGATTTTGAATTCCTATTGGATTTCTTACTCCAAAAAAAGAGAGAAATCAACAATAATGCGCACATGTGAAAAGGCTTAGCAGGCTGACTCTTCCAATCCAACTCTCTCAAAGGAGAAACAAAGTTGGGACTACGACTTGCTTAGTGCAGGGCTTCTTATCGTGATTGGTTGGACAATCTCTTCGTCTAAGTCTTAGCTTGGTCACTCTATTAAGCTTTCCCAGCAAGTCTATTGAATGGAGCATGAAAGATTGTTATTCAAAGCATCATTAAGAGTTCCTTCTTCTGGGGAGTAGTCAAGATAAGATGACTCTGATCTTTCCTTCTATAGAGCCGGATGTGAGCTTATCGCATACTGATCTTACTCAAAAGAGTCAATTGGAGTAGACCCATCAATAGAAGTAGACGCAGAGGAAGAAATCCTTACTCTTCGGGCTAAGATGCTGACTTCTCCGTGGAAAGAGTAATGAGAGGAAAGCCTTGACCTTCCCTTGTTCTACCTTTCGAACTCGGAGATCGAAGAAGATCACTCTATGCAGCGACAGAGGCAAGATCTCTATATGTTGATAGATAGCCGAGAGACTGAGTCCTTGGGGGAGAGAGAAAGGAGGCATTAATCCCAGAAAACATGCAACCAACCTTTCCTTCCCGCTTCTTCCTTGCGAATAGAAGGTAGGGGCTCTGTTTCCGCATCAGTTCCATATCAGTATTCATTATTAAGATCTCCCAGTACAATCGAATGGTAACTGAATCATTCCAATGGTTCCGAAGAAGTCCTGTATGGGCTCATTGTCAGAAGATTTTGCATTCCTCAATCCAATCTTTAAACTTCCGACATCTAGAATAACTCATCGGAGCACCCCTCCATTCACCTTTCGTTCCCATAAGTATCGGCTTTTTCTAAATCGACATATTTAGGTTCTCCCAACCCAACACGTTCCCTTTATTTTGAAATGGCATTGCCAAAAGTCAAATCAAAGGCTTGACAGGAGAGCTTCTCTTAGCCCTATAGTCTCTCTTCGTCCAAATTTTTTCCAAATCAAATGATTCAAGACCTGAACTGAAAGAGACTCTACAAACAAAGCTTTCCGACTCGGCCTTGAGAAGCTTGTATCCCTTGGATTCTTGGGGCCTAACGAGCCAGGACAACCTATACCGAAGGATAGAAATTCATACCCTGCCAATTTCTAAGGCTTGTGTTGCTTGGATGTTATTTCCCTTGCCCCCACGCCAGCTTGCTCTCTCATTCCTCCCACCTTTGCCTATACCTAGCATTCCCATTTGGTTCAGCTGTAGTTTCATAGATCTACATGGGAATCTTCATCAGATCCGATCATGCAGTTACGGCCAATCAAGCAGAGATCGATTAGCCTACAAGAGAGCTGACATTAGAAGACTGACACCCACAGCACCAACAAAGCTGGACGACATACGATCAAAAGTTCGGGATGATGTGATCCAAGTCAACCTAGAGGCAAAGCAGTTCCTTGAGTTTGTCCATCAAGTCAGTAGCATGCTTGCAAAGGGTAGAAAGCGAATAGATGCCATATAATCGAATGTGAACAAATTCCTGAAATCCACTCTTAGAGTTCGAGAATCCAAGCGCTGGCAAGTCAGCTAGCAAACCAAGGGGCAAAGAAAGGGTCAAAAGTAAGTTTCGTGCCTATAGTCATTCCTCTCTCTAGTATCAATCCGATCTGCAGTCGATGGTATTATTTAAATGAGAATGTCGTGTCCTCCAGCACACTTGACCACTACGATCGATCCGATAAACCAAAGCATCCTGGTGAACCGACTAACCATTGAGAATGGAACAAATAGGGGAGATTGAATTCTTCTCTCTTGTCTTTCAACCCTTGCTCTTGCCTCGGCTTCGCCTTCCACCTTATTAAGATTTGGACTTCCACCTTCACTAACCCGTGGGATGGGACTGACCTTCTCTTTTGTTTGTAATTGGACTTGGCAAAAAAGGAACCTTGGCATGAGAACCCTCTAGATTAGGGAGATCCAAATAAGAGCTTGTTGCATATACATAGGAAACCACCCCATGCGGTGTGAGAAAAGCCCACTTGACTTTGTAATGCCAACCTCCTTTAGCTTAGCCTTTCACGACCTTTTCCGCCTTCTCACTGCCATTCATCGGATAAGACTACGTCACCTAAATCAACAAAAAAGAGGAAGGCATTTCTCATTGTTGGCTAGCATGGGCTCCACACCGGATTTTAACTGAGATGGCGAGAATTCTTTAGTTAAGGCATGGTTTAAGACAACTCGGGACAGGAGTTTTTCTACTATTATTACAGCTCGTACAACCTTGAGAAATCGAGACTAGTGTAATAATTTACTAGCCTAGTGCTACTCCTCCACAAAAGACTTGCCCACCTTTTCTCTTGACTTTCCTTTGCCAAATAAATCCCATGTATGAAGATCTTGGATTACGTACGAATCAATTAAACAAGCCAAACCAAAGGCTTTTTTCAAAAGCATCAGTAGACGCAGAAAGAGATCCTATTCCCTAAGGCCTTTGCTATCACTTTAAACTTCCCTATTTCCCATAGGAATCCCATATTCAAAGCTACTGTCTCAACAAGCTTTAGCTCTAGGGTTTTGTAAAAGCTCTCTTCTTTATCGTACGATACGAGGCATCCAAATCTGCATTCTCATCACCTTTTGAACCCGATGAGACATCCGTCCAGTCAAACCAAACTCTCGAACCCATCCAGAAGTTGAGGATGCAACTTATGATTTAACCGGTTAAAAAAAGGTTTAGCTATAAAGATTTTGGTTAAAGATATTTCTAGCGTGGGGTGTGACGGCATATAATTACCTTAAAAGGGGGTGCCCTCCCTGAGACTTCCTCAATCATAGTTTTCTACTTGATAGACTAACTAGTTATTAAATAGAATTGCCAGATCATCCATCAATCGTTCATTATGATTCTAGGGGTTTAGGACATGAAGAGGGTTAAGCTCAACTAAAAGATTCTAAATAAGGCATTAAGTAGAATTTCAATCTGCATTGAGCGAGTAGTTAGTTCAGGTCTTTTTGTATGAGAGATCTCGTTCCAACAGCTTTTCTTTGTATGGAACCTTTTTTCAGGACCACAAGACAAGATAGGGTCCCGTTGAATTATACCTACCTGGTAAACCCCGCCACAGCGGTCATTTTCTACCTCTCGAACACATGGATTCCAAGGTCCTTTTCATTAAGATTTCAGGACTCCTAGTTCTAACTTTATTCTTGTAGAAAGGTGAGTGGGCTAGGATCGGGCTATTGGATCGAGCAAGGTTAGAAAGGGAGGCAAGGCGAAAGGCATGCACTGGGTAACGGCAAAACAAATAGCTAACATAGTTATCCCGGTGATTTTGCCCGAAGAGTTTAAGGCAGAGTCTAATTATGCTCCTCCAATAGTTCAAGCAAAACGTTGTACTTCACAAAGGTAGAAAACAAAGAACAAAATCTTGAGACTATGGTGCCCACTCTCCAGAAAACAAGAAGAGGTGGCTCATGTCGGTGAAAGAAACAATAAAAGAAAAGTCTGATTCCTGATCCAAAACCGATTTTTTGAATGAAGTTAGAAAAAAGTTCTATTGCTCCGAAAGGAAGGCAGTAGGTGGGCTTAGATCAGAAATATAGGAATTTCTTCTCTATATCAATCCTTCGATAAAGCAAGAGACGACTATAAAAAAATTGACTTTTCCATTTACCGAAAGAAATGTCATCAAACTGAGCATCTGAATAAAAGTACTCAGTCCCCATGAACGGCCTAATGTCCGCCACATCTAACCGATGCGCACTATAATGAGTTCAAATGTTTTTCTTTCTCCATACCTCCTACCCTCTGAACTTCTTGGATTGAGCTGGTCCAAAGTGTTTTCAGCTAAGCTAGGAATGTGTGTCAAACCGTTCGGCCCCGTGTTAACCACATAAAAGAGACAATTCACTCTATTCCCTCGGTTATATTTGACTAAGACCCAAAGGATATCCCAAAGTGGGCATTCAGGCTTATCCCTCCCTTCACGGTCACAGTCCTCTTAGCCATAGGGTTTTCTTGCTCGCCTGTAACTCCTCTGTTGGCATTGGTTCATTTTTGGTATGGCTATTAAGGATTTGATTCGATACAGCAGATGAGGAAAATCCAACAAGCTTAGACAAGATAGAAAGTAAGGAAGACAGAAGGTATTCTGTCTATTTTCTATCCCAGATTCTTGTTGTAGTAGCATTGTGTATTCTAGTACATTCTCATGCACTTGTTTTTATTTTTTAGTTGATTTTGTATTTTATTACTGAAATTAAAGTACACTAATAGAGGGGGACATAAACCTTACCTCCCAAAATATAATTCCCATCTTAAGGTGATGGCTAATTGTACCTAGAAAGTAGTAGGGGGTTAGACCTAAAATGATATAACGGTTGTCTATTTGATGATAGACAGTCATCTGTACAAAAACAATGTGAGTTTCTTGTAGGTCAGCTATACAAAAAAGTACATGTATGCTTATTTCTACTAAGTTAATGGGTTGTTTGTCCCCTATTATATGCTCCTGACATCTATCTCTAGGATGTTGCAAAAGATTGACAAAAAAGCATGAGCTATCTTCTAGTTTGCTTTGACAAAAGTGAGGTTGAAAGTAACTGTCAAGAAGTATCCTATTTCTGAATATCAGTGTTGCTTGTATTGTTTGTTGGGCATTTTTCCAGTTGTTGTTGCTGAAGTTGGATTTGGTATGTGCTATATGATGAGATTGTTGTTGATAATTGTTTAGTTTTCTGCCTTTAAGGGGGAGTACTGCTTGTTTTTGTGGCTGGACAGTCAGATATAGTGTCAGTAAGTTTTGAAGTGGTCTACTCTAATTGTTGTTGTTCCTGGGTGAGTGTTTCTTCTGCTCATATTCCATTAACCATGTTACTGTGTCTTGAAGCTGATGCTGTTTTGCTTTCTGTCTGTGTGGATCCTTACTCCTGTGCTGCTTTGAGTTAGTTGGAATTTTGTAACCTGGAGTCTGCATTTCTGTATCTTGAAGTTGCTGCTGCATTGAGTTATGTACATGCTTATTCTTGCTCCTGAACTGCTTTGTGTTGCTTGGCTGTCTATGGAATATGAGTGCTGGAGGGATCCATGATGGTTGATCTGAATTGTTGTTGCTCTTGTATGTGTACTTCCTCTGCTGATAATTTGCTGGCTGAGTTTCTATGTCCTGAAGATGCTCATGCACTTGTGACATCAGGTTTTGGGATTTATTTATTCTTGGTTGCATTTCTGTTATGATATTTTAATTTAAATTTTGACCACGTTCGTTCGAACATTTAAGATAATATCAGTACTTTTCCATAAAATAAAGAGATTCTACTTATTTATTACATCAATTGTTTTAAAATATGTTATGGACTATCGACAGGTGTATTGATTAATTATTGGCTTGCATAACGGCAGCGTTGGGTGCATCACAGCCTATGGTGGAAAATGGGTAGTGATAGCTTGGTATTAGAGCCCTAGGTTCACTTAGGTCTCACGAGTCATGAAAAAATCTAGTAGAACCTTGCAGATCAGTGTGGAGATGTCTGTAGTTATCTTCGAGAGGCGATAGGACTATTAGGAGAACTTCCCTTTCTTGATTCCTTATCGTGCAATTGATTTCTCTTGAAGCTTATGTCTTCAGTTCTTTCCCACTGATTTGTATGCAGTATTGAGCACTCGATATCAGTCAGGCACCGACGAGTCATGGTGGTGCTACAGATATGATGTGGGATGTTTTTCCCTGCATTATGAGCGCCAGTGCCCTGTGGAGGGGTGTTCAGTCAATTCAACCCAGTGTTGGTGTTGCCCACAAGTTCAGGGTTATACATAGTGTATTGTGATGTTTCACGCGTTGTTATTTCGCAGTATTAGTGCAAACCGTAGGGTAGCCACAAATTTGAGGAATTTTGGTGTGGTTTGGGTTATTGTGGGAAAATGACCAACTTGGTGCATTTCATTTGAGATGGTGGCTTCTATACTTAGAAAGTTCGAATGTGATGAAAAGAGGCTTTTGGAATGCAGCGGGAATGTGAATACTTGATTATCATTTTAAGATGCAATATAGCTTCAGGTTTTAAATGTGTGGTTGGACCTTCTGTTGAGTCGATGAAATGAACAAATTCTTAAATTGGTAGACGGGTGTGGACTTGGAAGGATTAAAGTATTTCATAATGGATATACGTATGGCAAGGTCGTTGGAAGATGCCAATATGAGGTTACACAAGCGGGCTGTCTCCTGTGAGAAAGTTAGGGGTTACATGATTTCATATGAGGTTCCTATGAAGCGTTCTACCTTCTATCCAACGGGAGGCATGTACTATGATATGGGTCTGGATTGCTTGAAGAAGATGGCGTGACAGTTATGCGGTTGGGTTCGCATTTGGGGCTGATAATTTGAGATGTGTTGTGGAACAATAACTTATGAGAAATTCGGCTGAGTAACAGTGCGAGATCATGGAAACGAAGGAGGAGAAGCCTTTGAGGGTTCTTGGGTTATGTGATTATGGCATGATTGGGTCACATGGTCATGTGTTTTTATCTTGATTTCGATACATTGCTGGAGTAGTTATGGCTTGAAGAGGAGGACATCAAGGGTAACTCGAGCAAGGAATTTGATGGATGTGTGTTACATTTCGCCTTATCGATTTATGGAGGATGTAGGATGACGCAGATTTAATATTCTGTTGTGGATATGATATGCAAGGCAAAGGATTCATTCGGTTGCTTCTTTTGGAGTATTCATGTGCTAACGGAGCACTAGTCATTTTGGCTTGTTTGGCTATATATTCGGGAGTTAGTCAGAGTGGGTGACTCTCAAGGATGGTTTTGGTGGTTTCAAGATTTAAGGTGTGATGCATAAGGATTTTTGGGTTTGTTGTGTGGCTAAGAATTGAATTTTGCAGCGGATTGTGAAAAATATTTGGAGTTTTTCTATATCATTGTCGGGTCTACATGTAGTGTTAGAGAGATTAAAGAAATAACTTCGGATTTGCAGAAGGTCTCTTAGGAATGGGTGTATCAGTAAGAGGTATTATTGAGTGCATGAGAGGGTATACAATGGCTTATGGGTATTGGGACAACATTGTCTTATGATTTGGGGTCACTGGGGATGAGTGTAGATTGAGATCCATTGTGTGCTGGTAAAGAGAGGTGTTATTTTGAAGGCAAGTAGAGAGGAAATCTGAAGAACTGGGGATAGTTTAGTAGTGGTTTGGATCAACATGGTAAGGGAATGATCGGTTTCTTCGGTATGACAAGACCATATAGGTGTTTTATGGTAATACATGTGGACTTGGCAGTTTGCGTGATTTGGTTTATGTAAAGGATTTGGCTCTAATGGCTCGATTATGTGCAAACGGGTCCCGAAGAGTTTATGACGGTTTCAACCACGACTTGACACTTTTGTCTTCTTCGGTTGTTGGAAGTTGGTTGTGTGTTGCAATTTTTCTTTTGGGATGAGTTAAGTGAAAGGTTCATAACTGATGGAGTGCTTATTCTACTTATGATTCATAATTTATGATGAAATTCTTATACTCTCGCGTAATAGCATGATGTATGCACTGAGCTGTATGGAATTAGGATGAAGGGTCAAGGTTGTGGTTTAGTTTGGGCAGGAATGTCATGAGTTCGAGGTAGCAAGGGATATTTCAGATGTTCAGATTATGCTGGCACTATTTTACTATCGGCTGAGAATGGTGTGTTTTGTGGAAGAGTCATTGTGTATTGATTTACAAATGCTTGACTAGAACTACACAAATAGCATGGTTGGTAGCCATTGATATTCAGATTTCGTTACTTGGTGCAGAAGGTTATTGGAGTATCTCCCATGAGATAATTGCGTAGGTGTGATGTGTCATTTATTTAAGTTGGAGAGATTGAGATCAGGTTTGGAGATTATGGTATTGTCGTAGATTGGAGAGTATATTTCTGAGAGGCGGACTATTCCTCTGGTTGTGGACTATTCATGGATAGGGTCACTATAGACTTTTGGGAGGTTATTGACCTATTTTGGTATGATATGAATCAGTTTAGAGGCCCATTAGTGTCACGATCCAAAACCACCAACCGTTCATGATGGTGTCTAACTCACTTGCTAGGCAAGCCAACATAACAAAAGCGGGACATAATAACATAATAGCACAAATAGTACTAGCCTCATGCCAATAACATAAATAATTGCGTCGAAATACAATAATCCCATAGAACTGGTAAATACAGTTCATGATCTCTAAACTGAAGTATAAGTCTGAAATACAGAATAACCATACCATCTGAATGAAAATAACAATACTATAATGAATATAGACGCCAATAATAACAACCGCATGGCCAATTCACGCGCTACTAGTCCAATCCATATCACACAAAGAGCAGATATACACGTTTACATGTACATGGAGAATGGATATCAAATTTCATGCTCACAGACTAGTATAAGTGACATGCTAAAGTGTATGAAAAGTGTGCTATTATATCTCAAATCAGGCAATTACATCACGAAAGTAGCAATCATCAGGTTCAATCTGGAGATTAAGCTCTATATAACCTCAAACATGGTTCAAATAGCTCACAAAGGGGTACAAACATAAGAAAACACCACAGCATAAAGTTTAACAATCAATTCAAGGCATATAATAGCCTAATCACTACCCCGAACATGAATAATACCCTCGGTGCACACACATGAGCTCAACCCCACACATATGCACCACCTATAGCACGTAGCTTATAACGACTCAGCCAGTCATTTTGTGTATTAAAGCCCGGCTTTCCCTTTTAAAGATTCCTGTATGTGTATATAAGGTGTTATGACTTGCAAGGATTGTTCGTTTCGTTGTGGGAGGTTTTGGAATGATTTGGATCCATTGATTCTTAGTTTAGAAGCCTAAGTTGGAAATATTGACCAAAGTTGACTCTTGTGAAAAATGACCCGGGGATAGTGTTTTGATGGTTCTAATAAGTTCGATTGGTAATTTTGGACTTTGGCGTGTGCTCAGAATTGGATTAAGAGGTTTCTAGGTCGATTTGGCTAGTTTTGCCGAAAGTTGGCAATTCGAAGGTTTAGAAATTTCTCAAGTTTGACCGTAGGTTGACTCTACGGCTATCGTGTTCAGATTTTGGTTTTAGTACTTGGAATAGGTTTTTTTTATTATTTGAAACTTGTCTGCAAAATTTGGTGTCATTCCGAGTTGGTTTGATAGGAATCGGACGCTTGATTGTGATTCCACGATTCTTGAGTTCATTGTGAAATTTCATGTGTTTTGATGTCCGATTCGTGGTTCCGGATCTTATTTCGTTATTTTGATCGTGTGGGCATTTCGTATTATATCTTTTGACTAGTGTGGATATTTGGTGTGGAGCCCCAGGGGCTCGAGTGAGTTTCGGACGGGTTTCGGATTGGTTTGGGCTGGTTTCTCAGTGGCTAGTGTGATGGTGCTGTAGTTATCGCAAATGAAAGCATCTATTCGCATTTGCGATGATCGCATTTGCGAAATGCAGATCGCATTTGCAAAATGCGCATCTCATTTGTGGAGGGGAGTGAGTGCTAGGCTTCATATTTGCGAAGCCAGCCTCACAAATGCGAAGAAGGACTGGTCTGGGAGCTGTTCGCTTTTGCAACCAAATGGCCGTATTTGCAAGCGGGACTAATTTCGCAAATGCGAAGTTGATGATGCCAAAATCCACTCCTCAAAGTGTAAGCGGACACGGTTATATACAATATAATTTGCCCAACTATGAGTCGGGGGGTCAAATATCACATAGAACAATGTGTAGGCGATTAGGCATGTAAGAGAATTATCGTTTATTATGCTAAGCCAAACACTAATAAAGGGTGTTGAGAAAATATTATAACTCGATGCAACAATATAAACTAACCTAGAAAGCAAGTAAAATGATCAATAGCTACAAGCATGGATACACGGGGAATTACACTCAACTAGCAATCCAATGTATTTCACGATTTCACAAAAATGAGCAAGTTTATGTTTATTAGACTCGGATAATAGTTCTATACTAGCTTCTTTCGAAGACTAAAAAGACTTCCTAATTGAATTATCCCTGAAACAATTAAGAGATTAAGTGAACCGAATATGGCTACAAGTAGTTCAATGCTATCCCTAGGTTGAATCTATAAAATGAGGGTTAACGCCTCAAGTTCTTGTTAATTAATCTTTCCAACCATAAATTACCTTTTCCAAGTTTAATTTGAAGTTAATGGGCGAGTCCTAGGGTTAGATAATCCCTTTGGAAACATTAAAGAACAAGAATAATAAAAGAAATAATTAACTCACTTCAATATTAATAAAAATCATTCAATACATAAGCACAATAAGAGATTTAATCCAAACTTTCACAATGAATATTTCCATAATAAATTTTCAAGTATTGGAATAAATACTATACACTTAGATATTCAATACAAAGCAAAGAAATGAATAAATGAGTAAACATGGGTGAGACACTCTCATCCAAAGTCTTCAAATCTTCAATCCCCAAGTATGTGTTCAAAAGCCCTAGCTCCCAAGCTTATATTTTCCCCTAAAGACTACCAAAGATAGCCAAAGATCTCTTCCAAATGAGCTAGGTCGAGTATAAAATGGTTTGGGAGCCAAAAATGTGAATGCCCATTCTGTTCAGATTCTGCCCAGAAAACGATGTGATCGTGGAGACCAACTTCTGCAAACCTACGCGATCACTGAAGGTGAAACGCATTCACTAAGAATAGTTGACCAAGTTGACCGACCATTCAACTACGTGTTCGCGACAATAGGAACCGCGATCGCAGATTACAACTTCCCAAAGCCACGTGATCGCAACTAGATTTCGCGAAAGAGGCATTTGACCAACCTTTGCCGAAACTTTCCTTCAGCACATTCACATGCCATCCCACGCGTTCGCGATGGCTATTGTCCTGGACATACGTGATCGCTTAAAGACTCTCCGCAATCGCGAAGAGCATTAACTGGCAGCAGACCATTTATTTCATTTTAACACATTTTGACTTGTTTTCTTCCGTATCTTCTCTAAATCACATGATACCTGAAATATGCCGATAAACCTCATCAAATGCCTTAGTTTCTCAGCAAAATCATACAAAAGTCTAAGTATCAAGTAAATATAGGTTGGTAAAATGCCAACCTATCAAACACCCAAACTTGAACAATTGTTTGTCCTCAAGCAATTCAATAACAACGAACATCCTTCAATAAAATCGTCAATTAAGCTCGATGGCATACCAAACATCATTAGAAGTCAAAAAGGCTCTAATTAAACACAATCTAGTGAGTTTGGTTGGTACCAACAATTAATCTAAAACAAATGAATCTCCAACAACTTCTCACAAATTTCATTTCAATTCAAGTGATCAAACACCACGTTAATCAAAGTAGCAACCAGGTCATGACACTAAAACTTCAAATTTTGCCTCGTTATCAAAAACGACTTTCTTTTGTTCATTCCTCCCAATTGGAGATTGGATTAAACTCACAACCCAAATTTCATGTGCCCTAACACTTAAGAGAAAATCCCAACTTTTAAATTGCAATTTAAAACACAAATGGATATCAAATGGAAAGAGTTAATTCTCTCTCACACATACAAAGATATTCAAATGCACACAAGTAATGCCATAGGCTTGCCCTTTATGTATTTCTCCACTAATATAGATACACTTGGTTCAAAATCAAGTAGGACTTAAAGGGTTGTAATGTTGGTTTTTAGTTAAGGTAGGACACAATTTGGGTAAGAATGACTCAAAACCTCCCTAAGCACTCCAAATTGCAACAACACGCACACTTCCTACAATTTCACCCTTTTCTTCATGTTTCATTCCACCACCTAATCTTCCCTTTATTCACAACTCCTTATTTTTCCTTCCTTTCTCTTCTTTCTTTCTTTTTTTCAAAAAATTAAGGAAGGTTCCAACTATTTTTTATTTCTATTTTTTTCCTTTTAACCTTTCACCTGTTAACAACTTTCACATCACAACTTTTTCAACCGTCACCCTAAAATTAGGCTTTTAGCCTTTGTTTACTCTTTCAAATTATTTAGGGAGATGGGATGCCAAAAAATAGATCAATAAAGAACAAATGGTTAAAGCTTGTAACATGATTTCCAAAGAAAAGGTTAAAAGCTCAAAAGGGGTTGACTAAGGAAAATATGCAGGGTAGGAAATTTAAGGTACAATAACGGTCCAAGGAAGGCCTAACTTCATTTTCCAAACCAAGTTAGTCTAGAATTTCACATTGAAACACATTCCGGGCAATCTACCAGACTACAAATAATGCAAAAATAAAAACTCATAACAAATCTCACCACGTATGGCACAAGCAAACTCGAGTGAAATATAAATCCCAAATTCAATTGAAACCAATGAACTTGAAGAAAATCATATATAACCCAAAAGATCATTTAATGAGTCAAAGAGCCAATAATAGAACCTATAAGTCACAACAAGGATTATCACTTCAATCATTTTATATTTAAACCACCAACAATTCATATGCTAAAGTGTAAATATGTTGACACCAAACAAGCCACACGTTGGTTTATGGATAAAACGACCACATCCAATAACCAATTTATTCAGTACTAGCTACTAAAATAAAAAAAAATCTATTTAAGAGAAAAAAAACTACACACGACTAATCCCTTAAGAGAGTTGTCACACCATCTATCATAGGAAAAAGTCACCCGGTTCGACACAAATTATTTTTTGAAAAAGAACCGCGGCATAAAGAAAACTCAAGAAATTTCATTAATACTACAACAAGTAAATAAAGAAACAAAAAATAAAACGAGTGCTAACATGCTAGAAATAAACTACAAAATATCACTAATAAACTACAGAAATTAACCAATCTATCAAGTTCACAAAATAGTCATGCTCCACAAACATCATCACATATAAATGAGCCACCCCCAACAGAAAATGGTTCACTGTCCTTACCGCAACTAAACAAAACAAGGTAAAATAGCGAGAGGTGCTCCCTGAAAGCGGTATCACTCGTAGCTGGAGGTGGAGGGAAATTGAGCTCCAAATCCTCCTCCTCATCATCATCTGAGTCATGTGTGCCACAAAATGAACTCAGTGTTTGCATTATTTTGGACAGGAATTTGCTTATTTTTTTATGCTCTTTGAACTTTAGCTGCTGTCTCTCGATCTTTCCCTGCCTCCTGCTCATGTCCTCCAACCTGCTTTTGATTTATTTTTGCTCCATATCTACATCACTCAAAGATGGCTTGTCATCAGTCCCAGTAGAAGTGCCCTCACCAAATGGACCAGAAGGAAGGCCAGCTATAAGTGAGAGAATGCGTGCATCGACACTATAGATTTGACTGGAGAGGTGGCACATAGTAGGAGGTCCGGAATGAAGTGGTCCAATGGGGTCATATGACCCTGCTGCAGCTATGGATGAACCATCAAGCCCAGTGATAGTCTCTATAAACTGCCCAAATGTAGGAGATGAGACATTAATCCTCCTCTGCTTCTTCCTGTCATATGGTTCCATTATGCGCAACGGATAGGTTGCCTTGTTTCGGACCTTCTCGGAATCATTTGGATCCTTTAGCACCCCCAACATCATAGCACAAATTAGTAATCAATGAGGGAAAGAATAGACTCTTAGACCTCCCATTACATGCTTCCTCAATCTCACTCACCATATGTTGGCCCACGTTCACTAGCAAGTCATCTATAATAGCAGCAATCATCAATGCCTTCTCAGGCATCACCTCGAACTCATGTCTAGACGGCATAATTCTGGCACCAATAATGGATAGCCAAGTCTTGGCTTCAACTGTGAATTCAGAAGAATCAACCCCTTTGTGCAATCTTTCCCAAGTCGGGGTTACCCTATCATGAAGCTTTTTCACCAACCACTGGCTTCCTCTCTCCCTTGCTCTGGCTTTGTACACCTCATTTTTAGCATTAGGAAGGCCAAAGTGTCCATTTAGTACTTCTGAACCAAAGTTGACTTGCTTGCCCCTAAAAATGGTAAATACTTCCCCTCAGAAGTCGGTCTGCAGGGAATTGGAGTAAAATTCCCTTACTACTGTGTTGTTAGCTCTACTTGGTTCAGGAGCAAATAAAATCCATCCACTGTTGGTCAGTCTTCTGAAAAAATACGGCATCTTAGCTTCAAGTCTATCCAAATGGATGACCTTTTCCTTGACTATGCTCTTTAACATGAGTTTGTCATAGTTTTTTCACATTCAGCAGCTTTGAATCTGTCCCAATCAAAATACTCCTCTTCCACAGCTTAGGGTACAGGTGATTGCATAATTTCCTCATTTCCCAAGGCCATTTTATGCTCAAAGTACCTACAAAAATCGACCATATGTTAAAAGCTTATATGGGTACTTAATACAATATACTATGATGTATTTAGACCAACGAAAGTGACCAAAAAGTATCAGGGTCAATGTAACGACCTGACCGGCCGTCTTGAGCATTTGTACTTCGTTCGGTAATCTGAGGGCATGAGTAGCTCCGTATGAGGTATTATGACTTATGTGAATCATCGGTTTTGGTAGGTTATTCAAAATTGATTTGGAAGAATGAATTTCATGATTTAAGCTTTAAGTTGGAAGAGTTAACCAAGTTTGACTTTTGTGAATTTGACCCTGAAATAGAATTTTGGTGGTTCCATTAGTTCCGGATGGTGATTTTGGACTCGCGCGTATGCCTGGATTTGCATTTGGATGTTCTTAGAATGATTCGACACTAATTGACGAAAATTGAAAGATTTGAAAGTTTGAAAAATTCATAAGTTTGACCGAAAGTTGACTTTGAGGGTATTTTTTGGGAATTGGAATAGTTTCATTATGTCGTTTGGGACTTGTATACAAATTTGAGTTCATTCCGGGTTGATTTTATATGTTTCGGCGCGAGTTTTGAAAGTTGAAAGTTCAAAGTTCATTTAAGTTTGATTTGAGGTGCGATTCATCATTTCGATATTGTTATGTGTGATTTGATGCCTCGAGTAGGTCTGTGCTATGTTATGAAACTTGTTAGTATATTCAGATGAGGTCCCAAGTGGCCTGGAGGAGTTTCAGAAGCGGTTCGAATCATTTTTCCTCTGTTACCTTGTTGAAGAGTTGCTGGTACTGGTGTAGCCGTATCTGCGAAGTCTTGGCCGCAGAAGCGACTTGCAGAAGTGAGAAGAGGTTGGGGAGAGGAAGACCGCAAAAGCGGAGATTTGGAGCGCATATGCGGATGCTGTCACGACCCGATTTAGGATTGTGACCGGCGCTTAGGAGCAAGTGCTCCCAAGTAAGCCTCATCGAAAATTTAACAGAAAATCGGACAGAGTTTCCCCTGTTTTTGGACCATCCATAAATTTTCCTGTCTCAAATCAACAACCAAACATCCTAATATTAAACCAAACAATTGACAACTTGTCAATTAACCAATACAAATCTACAATATAACTAAACCACCAACTACCCAATAGAAATACCAATCTATCTCCAACTTTGGTAAAGGAGTACGATACTCAACATAAAACCATAATAACGAAAGAATACGCATAACTCTAGAATAATGACTATGGAGCGACTCTAAGAGTTCAATGAAAAGACTATAACAATCAGAAAAATCTATGCCCACGCGAACAAGTGCGAGGCTCACCGAGAAAATGTCAACCTGTGCGCTCTAATCAACGAGATCCTCGCCTGCGTCAACTGCTGTCTCTGTAAAATAAATTAGCGGGGAATGAGTCGCTAGCTCAGTGAATAATAACACTTAACGACAACCGTTTTTATTTGGGGACAAGTCAGAAACATGCTAGTATCTCAAAGAGAAAATAACATAAAAATACCCTTTCAGAAACAATAAATAATTTTCAGTCTCATCACGCTTTTCTTGTAGTAAAATATAATTTACAATTCAGTAATAAGCTCGGTAACACTGTATAATATTAGTATTCATATTTTGGGAGGTTTCAATGAATTGATCATGTAATCTGTATAACTGTGGACTTCTTTACTAGAAGTCATTTATAATGGTAGTCCCTACTCGAGGGAAATCGGTAACGGTATGCTAGTTCTACCTTCCCACTAGCAAGGGCTATAACGGTAATCAGTAATTACAAGGTGCACCAGGTCTAACAAACCCGCCGTTAGCTACGGGATCCTTCAATGTCTACTCTCATTTATACTTGTCTCTGTAATTCGTATATACTCATAGAAACTATTTTAAAACAATATAGGCCATTTCAGTTCTTATCAAATCATATAATTTCCTTTCGATAACAGTAAATTCGAGTAACGGTAAAACAGATATAGTGACAACGAAAATATTTAAAATCACGGTACTCATGTCAAATAACTATTTTGGTTTCATATCGAGTAAAATACTTGTCCCGTATGCAATTCAAAATAATTGGTAACATATTCATATTAAAAATCATGTGTAAATCATGCAAGTTATGAAAATACAAATTGCGGTAAGATTACTACTCACAGTACTCGTGCCGAATTACCCAAACGCGTCACCTCAAGCAATATGTAGGACTTTCTTCGATCGGTAAGTAACAGCTATGTAGAAAACCCAAGTTGAGAATTTTAATACTTCTCTTTGACTTGGCCTTACTACTTTGGAGCCAAGATAACAAAAGCCAGAGCTTCCAAACAGTTGACTCTTGTCTTCTCTTCGTCTTAGGTGCATTCACCTGGCATCTGCCAGCCGAAAGAACAAGCGAAGAGAGAGGATTTTGAGATACGATTTGTTGCCTTTTTGAGTTAGGGCTACTTTTGGTCTATATTCCCTCTTTGAGCGTGAGTGATTTTTTTGAGAATTGAGAGCAGATTCCCTTCTGAAATTGTTTAGCTTCTGTCCGTTCTCTTTTCCTTCCCTTTTCTTTTAGTTGTTATTCTTCACCTCCTTTTAGTTAAAGTAGGTTTCTTCTCTTTTTTGTTTTAGTTTAACTAGGTTTTCTTCTTTTTGTTTTATTTTGGTTTAATTTGTTCTTTTATTTTCCCTTTTTATTTTAGACATAAATTATTTTCTAAATGTCCAATATATCCTCACTTAAAATATTGGGGTGTTACAGATGCACAGGTGCAAAGTGATGGAGCGCAGGAGCGAGGTATCGCCCAGGTTCGGTTGGTGGCTCGCACCTGCGATGCCGCAGAAGCGGATACTTTGTCCGCATGTGCGAGGGGTCGAATTCTCAGCTGGTTCTACAGAAGCGAAGATTATGTCGCAGAAACGGCTAATTTATTCACAAAAGCGAAATGCTGCGCAGAAAGCTATAAACCGAGGTTTTTGGTTCTTTTATCATATTTTGAGATTGGGGGCTCCGATTGAGGCAATATTTGAAGCAAATTTTACCACAAGTATTGGGATAAGTGTTCTACACTTGGTTTTATTTTATTCCATGAATCTATCTTCGTTTTTGGCAATTGATTGATGAATTTTAAAGAGAAATTAGGGGTTTTGACTAAAGTTTCATATAGCGAATTCTTGGGTTTCGAATATCGATTCAAAGTCGGATTTGAGTGAAACTAGTATGGTTGGACTCGGCATTGAATGGATTGTCGAATTTGTGAGTTTTGTCGGGTTCCGAGGCGTGGGCTCGGGTTTTGACTTTTGGCCAATTTTGGGCTTTTGATTAAATATTCGACCTTTATCATTTGGAATAGTTTCCCGGGGCTTTATTTGATGTATTTGAGTTGCTTTTGGCTAGTTTCGAGCCATTCTGAGGTTGATACATGCAGGATGGCATTGTGGAGCATCGTTTGGCTTGCTCGGTATTGGATTTGGCTTGTTCGAGGTAAGTAACACTTCTAAACTTGGTGCTGAGGGTATGAAACCCCGAATTACGTGTTATGTGTTTGGTCTTGAGGTGACACACATGCTAGGTGATGAGCGTGTGGGCGTGCACCGTGTGTATTGTTACTCTGTTGTTTCTGTGGTACTATGTAGTTACCGGATCTTATCTGTAACCATGAAATTTCTGCGTACTAGAGCTATTGAGTTGCGATCCATGTTAGAAATTATGTCTAGGCTACATGCTTATTCTGTTGGGACCCACTGAGGTCATTGCTGCTGTTGAATTATTTGCTTATATTGTAATTACATACTCAGTCATACGCATTCATTGCATATCATATCAGTCTCTGTCACCATTTATTGATACATTGCATCATCATTGTTGGGCTGATTTTCATGACATTGTGAGCCCGAGAGATTGGAGAGATTGATGACTGAGTGAGGTCGTGGGCCTAATGGTTAGGAGATTTATGGGATCGGGTTGCACACCGCAGCATATTTTATTGATTTATGCCATGATTGTCTTGTTATAGCGCTTGGGCTCCTTCAGAGTCTGTACACACCCCCCGGTGAGTGCAAGTACCTACTAAGTGCGAGTGTCGAGTGCGAGTGCCGAGCGATTGGGAGGATTGAGTGACTATGAGGACTGAGTGACTAGGAGGACTGAGTGATTGCTGGGAGGACTAAGTGAATTGATACTCTGAAAGTATGCATATGGTTTTATCATTGAGTTGCTTTGCATTGACATGCATACTTGACATACTGGCATAGAGATGCATTTTCCTCATGTTATACGATATTGTGTCATTCATGACTTCACATACTCATTGACATGTAGGCATAGAGATGTATTTTCCTCATACTATTTGAAAATGAAACATCTTATCCATTGTTGAAAAGTTTTTGAGGAAAACCACAGTTTTTACAAAACGTACTCATATTTTGGTGATTGCGGTAAAAGATTTGGGTTTCACTGATATACTTGAAAAGCATGCCTATTTTCTGGAACTGTGAACGAGCTGAGCATTTTATCTCTGAGCTACTTCTTTTATTACTTCCATTATGTTGTTAAGAATTGTTGCTGGTTCTTGGAGTTGGACTTTGACCCTTGCCCCAGCTTGTCACTACTTTCAACCTAATTTTAGGTTTGTTACTTATTGAGTACATGGGGTCGATTGTACTCATACTACATTTCTGCACCTTACGTGCAGATATTGGATGTTGATGTTGCTGTGATCGATGGGAGCTGGATTTGAACATGCACCTGCGTTCTGATTGTAGCTGCCTCTTGTTCATGGTAGTCTTAGATTTATAAAAATTTATTTATCTACATTTCAAACAGATAATGTATTTATTTCATACCAACTTTGTAAATTCTAATCTTAGAAGCTCATGATTTGTACTACCAGTCCTTGAAAAATTTTGTATCAAAGCGGTGTATTATCATATCTTATCTTAATAAATCTCATTAAATAGAATAGTTGTTAATTGGCTTACCTGATGGGTTGGGTTACGTGCCATCACGACTAGGTGGATTTTGGGTCGTGACAATCAAATTCTGCAAGGCTACGTTTTTTATGCCTGGAGGTTGAAGAATCGCGATCACGGAATTGACAATCGCGATCACAAATTACATTTTGTTCTTAATAGACTTTAAAACAACGGGATTGCGGAAAGGTATACGCGATCGCGAAGGGAAATTTGGTTTCTCAACAGAATTAGACCTACGCGATCACGGAATTAAGCATCGCTATCATGAGGGTCTTATTCCTTGCCCAATAACAGTTCATTTGGGCATTTCATCAAAGACAAAGAGGGCAGTGAATTTTCTTACCCATTTCATGACATTTAAGCTCAATTTTTCCATTATTTTTCAAGAATCACACACTCAGTCATTCAACTAACGTCACCCAGCATACAAGAACAATTTCTCACAAGATTTTCACTTCAAAGATTCAAATTTTCAACCCTAAGCATGAAACAACAAAAAGAAAAACCATGGCTGCTCTTCTACACTTTTAGCACAAAGAAGAAATGAATTCAAGATGGAGGGGAGTAACAAAGCACATAACTTTGAGAATGATGAGTGAAAATTGAAGTGAAATTAGGGAGTAGGGAGAATTTGAGATGATTTTGGGGTTAGGAGATTAGGAAGAATCGTTACTATGTTTTGGGTAGATATGGGTTACCTTTAGATTTCTAGTGTTTCAAACAGATGGGCACTTAACTAGATGAAATGCGATCGCGTTCTATGTGTGCGTTTGCGATGAACAAACTTTTCCCAAATAGATGCGATCGTGGTTACTTCTCCGTGATCGCGTAGAGATAGGAAATATTTTGTTCTGCCCGAATGCATGACCTTGTCTGCGATCGCGAAGTTCTGCAGTTTTTTGCAGTCTTCTTCAGCTACTGGTTTGGGCTGTCCAGACCACCCCAACCTACTTAAAATAACTCCAAAAAATGAATGTGAAACTTGGAAGATTAGTCAAAAGTAATATACTAAACTATTCTAAAAAGAATAATTTAAAAAAAAACTAAAAAATTTGAAAATGATGGGTTGCCTCCCACCAAGCCCCGCACGACGCGAGTCAACTTCACCGCTTTTTTATCCCCTTGGAGGATATGAATTGGACACCTAACTTAGAATCAAGCTTGTGACCACGAGCGACGAGTAGTGAAAAATAGATGATCAAGACAAACTTCAAGTTCATTATGTTGGATTTCTTTTGAGGAATGTCATTTTCTGTAATTGAACTTTCAAATTGCAAGATGTATGGCTTTTATTTTTTTCCTTTGCACTTCCATATAGATTCACATGACTCAATTCTAATATCACCATATAACTCCAAAGTTGAAAAATTCTTTGAATAAGATATCAACCTCCCAACTTGAAACATTTTTCAGATTTTGACATCCTCTTTTTCCCCGAACTAGAGTCAATCTCAACCATCTTTTCAATTATGCCGGTTGAGTCTAATTCTATTTTTTTCTCAGCATTATCAACAAGCATGGACTCGGTTGGCGGATATTCAATTCTTGATTCCTCATAATGAAGCCCACTCTCTTCCGCGAAGATGGACTTTTCTTGAACTCTTTCCACACTCTCAAGTTGGTGAGTGTTATAAGCCTCAACCAATGGTCTCATTTGTTCCTTCAAAGTACAAATAATCTCATCATTTGATTTAGTACTTGTTTCAAGTCCTCGAGTGCCAAGTTGTGTTTCTCCTCATTTTCAAGAATGGCCTCCAACATGAGCATTAACCTCTCATTTTGAGCATTTGAGAATTCTTCTTGATTTTGATCAAGTGCCAAAGAAAGATTTCTGGCCTCAACCTCTAAGGAAGGTTCTTGGCTATCATCCATTTACGTTGCTTTTTGGACCTCTAAAGCTTCAAGCATTTCTTCCATTTGTGAGTTCAATCTTTTAAGCGCCAAATTATTTTGGAGACTATTTATCAAAAGCTCCTCTAAGGCTTTTTGCTCTTTGTTTCATCCTTCAAGTATGCATTCCATCATGAGCTTGAACTCTCCATGACCATGCCCAATTTCTTCCACTTCCATATCCCAATAATTGTCATCACAAAAAGTAGAATCGTCATAGTGGGGGTTCGGGGAAGGGAAGGACAAATAAGCACTATTAGCCCGGCCATTTTGACCACCAGACCTATCACATATAATCCACTCACAGATTTAAGATTGTGCGCACAATCCATCCCCGGTAGAATTTAAATAATTTTTTCACGAGTGAGGTCCTCCACAACAAGGACAAGGGTCATCAAAGTATGAACAACTACCATCCAACCAATTTTTTTTATATGATGCCATTTTCAAAAATTAAGAAAATAAACAAGAAAACAAACAAAGACAAGAAAAATAATTACTAAACAAAGATAAGAAAAAGGACTACACAAATATTCACAAGTTTGGACCAATGCACGTACGCTTACTTCTCAAACAACCTAAATGCGCGAAATTGTTACCTGGTAACAACACTAATTTTGATGACGTCCAAATTTACTTGTCAAAGAGTAAGCGAATACAGTCACATGCAATATAATTTATCCAACTATGAGTCGGAGTCGAATCCCACAGAGAACAATATGTAGGCGATTAGGCAAGTAAGAGAATTGTTGCTTGTTATGCTAAGCCAAACACTAATAAAGGGTGTTGAGAAAATATTATAACTAGAAGCAAAAATATAAACTAACCTAGAAAGCAAGTAAAATGATCAATGGCTACAAGCTTGGATACACAGGGAATTACATTCAACTAAAGATCCAATGTATTTCACGATTTCACAAATATGAGCGAGTTTATGTTTATTAGACTTAGATAATAATTCTATATTAGCTTCTTCCAAAGACTAGCAAGACTTCCTAATTGAATTATCCCTGAAATAATTAAGCGATTAAGTGAACCTGAATATGGCTATAAATAGTTTAATACTATCCCTAAGTGGAATCTATAAAATGAGGGTTAACGCCTCATCTTCTTGTTAATTAATATTTTCCAACCACAAATTACATTTTTCAAGTTTAGCTTGAAGTTAATGGGCGAGCCCTAGGATAGATAATCCCTTTGAAAATATTAAAGAACAAGAATAATTAAAGAAATAATTAACTCACTTTAACATTAATAAAAATCATTCAGTACATAAGCACAACAAGAGATTTAGTCCAAACTTTCACAATGAATACTTCCATAATAAAGTTTCAAGTATTGAAATAAATACTACACACTTAGATATTCAATACAAAGCAAGAAAATGAATTAATGAGTAAAATTGGGTCTTCAAATCTTCAATCCCCAACTGTATGTGAAAGAACCCTAGATCCCAAGCTTGTATTTTTACCCAAAGACTACCAAAGATAGCCAAAGATCTCTTCCAAATGAGCCAGGCAGAGTATTAAATGGTTATGGAGCCAATAAAGTAAAATGCCCATTCTGTCCAGATTCTGCCCAGAAAGAAAGTTATGCGATCACAAAGAAAATGACCACGATCATGGAGACCAACTTCTGCCAACCTACGCGATCGTTGAAGATGAGACACGTTTGCGAAGAACACTTGACCAGGTTGACCGATCATTCAACTACACGTTTGTGACAACATGAAATCGCGATCGTAGATCACAACTTCCCAAAGCCACACGATCGCAACTAGATCTTTACATTCAAGAAAGGCATTTGACTAGCCTTTGCCTAGACTTTCCTTCAGGCCATTGCATTCCATCCCACACGTTTACGATGGCTAATCTCCTGGATTTCCGCGTTCCTAAAGACTCTCCGCGATTCCAAAGAGCATTAACTGAAAGCAGTCCATTTTTCCCATTTTAACACAATTTAACTTGTTTTCTTCCGTATCCTCTCTAAATCACATGATACCTGAAATATGCCAATGAACCAAATGCCTTAGTTTCTCAACAAAATCATACAGAAGTCTAAGTATCAAGAAAATATAAGTTGGTAAAATGACAACTTATCAGAAGTTAGGGTCGCATTTGCGGCATTCTCTGGGTCTCTCAGGCATCACATTTGTAATTCATTTATCGCATTTGCAGGGTTCGCATTTGCGAATCCCAGGTCGCATTATGAGATTCGCTGCTGAACAAAATAGTGAGATTTCGGGACTTAGCTTCATTTATCACATTTTTTAGCCCTAAACTCGGTGGGAGACGATTTTGAGAGGAGATTTTCTTACAAAACTATTGTGTAAGTGACTTTGATCCATTTTTTATTATATAACATGATTGTTTATGATATTTAACATCTAAATCATGAGAATTGAAGAGAAGTTTTGGGAAATTTTGTCTGTGTTTTGAAATAAAAATTAAGATTTGAGAGTCGAATTCGACTCAAATTTGAGAAATAAACACACATACGGACTCGTGAGGCTATGGGTAGTCGAGATCTACCCTTCGACTCGGGTTATGACTGGGCAACCCTGGGATTGACTTCAATTGACTTTTGGGGAATTATGTAAATAGCTTAACTTTATTAATCAAAATTGGTTTCTCTTATATTGTTTAATGATATTAAGTCTTTTTTGGTTAGATTTGAGCCGAGCAGAGGAAACTTTTAAGGGAAAAGCTATTTTTGAGTGTTGAATTGGACTAATTGAGGTGAGTGTCTTGCCTAACTTTATGTGAGGAATTACACCACAGGATTTTATCTAATTGCATTATTTGTCCTATGTGGAAAGATGCGTACATGAGGTGACAAGTGTTTACATGGGCTTATGAGTGGTAATTGACCGGATTAGACTCTCTTAGCCTATTAATATGCCTTGAATTGAAGTTATGGTTATATGAAGCACATCTTCTTGTTGATTTACTTTCCGTACTTTTGTATTGTTATTGTAATTCTTGTACACGTTATTGTTAAACCGTAGGCTATGTATTGCTGTGGCATTGGTATTGTTGCTTGAAAAATGGTGTGGCATATAAGCACGTGGTGTGCGGTTGATTGTTGTATTGTGATTGAGATGTGCATGCAGCGCCATAAGGGTGATGTGTATACTGATGCGGCGAGATAAGGGGGCTTATGCGCGTGTTGCTAGTAAAGGGAGTACTACAAGAAATTTGATTTTTAGCGACAATTTCTTAACGAATGACATAAATCCGGTCGTTATAAGTGTATTTATAGCAATCAAAATTTTTTCCAGTCGTTGAAACTAATTTTTAGCTCAATATTAACGAAGGGATAGTATTTGGTCGTTAAAATATAACACAGCCCCTCATTAAATAATTATTAATGAAAAAGCGGCGCTAACTTTTCCCTTGTTTTTTTGCCAACTCTCCGCCAAATCCCA